>JAQZBX010037500.1:0-23770 GCA_029593785.1 Cabassous unicinctus | reverse complement strand
TATCACTGGATAAGCAATTAGGCATTTGTGGAAACTGGCAGGGTGTAAAGAAAAGTAAGGCTTGTCCACATGGAAATTAAATATCCATGAAAGGCAGAGAAAATAAAATTACAGAATTTTAGTGTCTGGAGATGCACAGTGGGACATGAATCAAGAATGCATGCATGACATGTCCTGGTCTATGTGCATGTCCCTGACTATGCTCAGAATGAAACTGTGTGGTTGAATTCAGCTCAGGAAGACATCTCTCTGGGTCCCACGATTGGGAATTGTTAGTGATTAGTAACCAATTTGTCCAAAACTGACCATCCTCCAGTGGTTCCTGACCTTTTCCCCAACCCTCTTCTCAGAGCCAGACTTCCCCTTAATTCTGTTATGTAGGTCAGAGTTGTGCAACTATCACCCCAATATAAATTTATAGCATCTACAGCACCACAGAAGAAACTCCATACCCATTAGTAGACTTTCTCCATTCCTCCTCACTAACATGCTTTCTGTTTGTATGGGTTTGACTATTCTGGAAATTCTATATAAATAGAATAATAAATGTAATCTCTACCAAATGCCTTTTTTCACTTAGCATAATATTTTCATGGTTTTTTTTCCATGTACTTGCATATATATATATATATATATATACTTAATTTGTAATGACTCAATAATATTCCATCTTATATATATGTTCCAAATTTTTATTCATTCACCAGTTCATGGATATTTGTGTTGCTTCCAATTTTTGGCTATTACAAATACTGCTTCTCTCAACATTTGTGTTTAAAACTTCTTCTGGTTGACATATGATATCAATTCTCTTGGGAGGATGAAAAGCAATAGATATGCTGGGTCATAGGCAATGTTATACTTAAAATTTTGAGGAACTTGAAAATATCAATTTCCAGAAGGACAATGTACCCCAAAAAGAATAAATCTGAAAAGATATACCCCAAGACACCTACTATGCAGAATGGCAAATATCAGAGATAAAGAGAAGATTCTGGAAAGATCAAGAGAAAAGCAAATCAAGCTCACTGTTCTGGGCCTCCCCATTCCTTGTCCAGCATTTGTTTCTGCTCCTTGGAGGGATGCTCTGCACAGCAATCCGGTGTCTCCTGGGAGCCACTGATAATATCCATTTGCTGACCTGTTTGTCCCGGGGCTCCTCCCATGCATGTAGGGTGGGCCCTGGCTGCACTGACTGTGCATGGATCAGCCATGTGCTCTTGTTCCCTGGCAGGCAGGCCTTGTTCCTCTAATGAGGCATCGCAGGGCTCCCAGAAAAAGCAGGGAGAGGCAAACCCAACATGCAGGCACTTGCCAAGTATCAGATTATTCATGTTTGATTTTTGCATATTTACTAAATGAAGGCACCTAAGCAAGACTAGAGTCAGCATGGGGGGCTGTATCCATGTGCTGGACACAGGGATGAATGACAAATTTGGAGCCTGCTGCTGCAAAAATCAGAGAGAGCATGTGTATGTGTGCTCATGTGTGTGTACATGTGGAGGTGTGTGTATCTGTCAATGAAAACATGTGTGTACACACCTGTCCCTAAATGTACTTGTGAGTGTAAGTGGGTATATTATTGGAATAATAAATGTGTGTGCACAGGAATGTGCATCATGTGAATGTAAGCATGTGAGTGCCTGATATACGTATAACAAATGTTTGAGTATGCACATGTGACATATGTCTGTGTCTGTGTATGTGTTTTTTTGGTGTGTGGATGTGCTGTGGGTATAGTAGATGTGTGTGTGGGCTTTGAGCCCCATGGTCCTGTGTGTGCACATGTTCTCTGTTATAACCTTCAAAATGGAGGAGGCCAAGGGAGATGAGAGATCCCCTGAAAGCCTCTAGATTCACCATGCCTGTGACTGTGTCAAAGCATCTGGCAGACTCTGGGGAAGGGCCCCCTTGTGGTTTCACAGATTCCTGTGTTTTGTCTAGCTGAATTGTATGCTTTGTTGCTAAGGAGATTTCACTATGTTAAGAGACGGTATCACCTGCATGTGGTGTCTCTAAAGATCAGTCTGAAGTGAAGGGCACAGCCAGGTGACATGGGACAGAGAAGCTGCAAGGAAAATGCCCTGTGAGCCCAACAGGAACCTCACTGCAGGGAAGAGGCTGGGATACATGAGGCACCCAGGACCCACTAAGCACAGGGCCCAGCCCCAGGGCAGGTGCTAGCAACAAACACTCACATGCAGAAACATATGCACACCTCTGGGACTTATTTCTTTGTTAGGAAGAATTTATACCAGTTTCCCTCCAAGTCCAACAGCCCCCAAAGGCCAAGACACACCGTTCTGCATCTGTACAGCCATATGTGACCACCTGGTGAGGCATGGGCACACCTGGTTCTGGATGGTGGATACCATCCTTTCCCCTCCCCTTTTCCACATCAGGTCAGCCCATGTTTCCAGCTCTTAATGGGCAGGTCCTGATTTGTCCTGTTAATCTTTCTTATCCTAATTCTATTGACTTTTGTATTGCCTACATTGAGGCATGGAGGTCATTTTTTATGTAATCCACTTGACAATATTGCATAGACAGATTGCAATATGCTACATTCAAGGTTACATTCCTAAAAGTTTTATCATAAGGTAATGTGGACCTTTAGAAACAACATGATTAAATCAGTAAATTTACAGGTTGAGTTATTGAGGCAGAGGGTTTTGACTGGCCCCAGTCACACAGGTGTGAATTGTCAAGAAGAGGACCAGAGCAGGTGTTCCTTGTGCAATTGTAGAGGACAGAGGCGAAGGCTCACATAGGTTTCTACATTCTTATCCAAATAACAGTGATGATAGCAGGAAACATTTCTGAGTCTCTACTATAAAATTCACAAATAAAGTTTCTGCTGTAATCCCTAGTTTATGCCCTATCAGACTGAAGCCCATAGGGGTGAGGTCACATTCTGAGGGTCACAGGGCAGGAGGGAAGGGAGCTTTGCTGGGCTTTCTGCACTATTGACTTCTAGGATCTCAGTCTAGGTCTCAGATTTTTCCATGGACCTGATGATTGTACAGGGAGCTACCCTTCAGCCATTGAGAGCTCAGCCCTTCTGCAAACCATTCACTGTGCTGCTGTATTGATAAGGATCTGCATGTTATTTCCCCATGTAGGGAAACCATTGTACCTGAATTTAAAATTCACTGGCATTGTCAAAGAAAGCAGGAATTGGGCATTCTTGGGATCCATGAATGGATCCCTGAATGGATTTCTAAGGCTGCTTTAACAAAGAATCACAAATTGGATGGCTTAATGCAGTATAAATACATCATTGCAGTTCTGCAGCCTAAAAACCTGATGCCTATGGGAGAGAGCCCTTCCCATCCTCCTCTTAGTCTCTGATATTTCACCCAAAAATCCTGGGCCTTCAATTCCTAAATCAGTCATCACATGGTGTCCTCTTTGAGTCTGTCTGTCTGTCTCCAATTCTTTTCTTCTTTCAAGTACAACAATCATGTTGGATTAGGGCACAGTATAATCAAGTTTGGCCTCATCTTAACTCACAGCACCTTCAAAGAAGCTACTTCCAAATAAGGCCACATTCACAGGACCAGGGTTAGGACTTGACCATTTGCTTTTGGGAGACAAAATTCAGCCCAAAGAACTGATCCAATATGTTGGTGTGTTGATGACCTTCCACTGAATGTCTCTATTTGTAAATCAGAGGATTGTTTAAGCTCCTTAAAGTTTTACCTAAGGAGAGAGTCCTGAGATGCAGGGTGTCCCTGCAGACACAGCTAAGTACAGGGAATAAACAGGTCTAGGAACTTTCTAGGAGTGATAAAAATTAACTGTGTGAGAGATTGACTTGAACCATTTCAATTCTATAATAATTACAAAGTATACATTTTATAAAAGTCTATCCTAAGATGAAATAGTCACACACATTAAGTAAAACAAACTCATTCTGAATTGTGGCACATATTAGACTGAACACAGTTTATCTGAATTCATTGGGTTAGATACATTTAGCTTCAACTTCAAAACTTTAGAATATCCAATAAAAACCAGCTAACAGAGGATATAAATGGATCAGAAGATTTATTGAGCAGATTGCAGGCTGTGAATTTGTGCTAGGTATTTGATAAATATGAATTTCCATTAGAGTAGAGGCACACTGACAACATTTCAAAAGACACCCTTGCTCCTTGGCTGCATCCACCACCCTTATGAGCTCCTTCAGCAAGTTTTCATGGCCTGGATAAAGAAATCCCTGTACTTAGTGAAGTGGGGCCCAGGAAGTGGACTGTGTCCTCCTAGGGATCAACTAGCATCCTCCTCACAGAGAAGCCACAGAAACAGGAAACTCCCCTCATCCCTTTGACTTTTACATACAAAAGTACCTCCCACATGCAAATCTCCACTTAGGCCAGCTTAGGAAAGCACAGCACACATGGTCTTAAATTAAGAACACCCTGGGTCATTAAAATATTGTCTGACAGTTTTGAGCATCATACAAAGGAACATGAAGCCCTTGTGGTTCTTTGTCTTTTTGGTGGCAGCTCCCAGAGGTGAGTGTCTCAGAATTTAGACATGAAGATAATGGGGATGATGCCTCTGAGCAGAGGACTCACTGTGGTTCTCCTTGTCCTCAGGTGTCCTGTCCCAACTGACCCTGAAGGAGTCGGGCCCTGGGCTGATGAAGCCCTCCCAGACACTATCCCTCACCTGCTCTGTCTCTGGATTCTCCATCATCACCAATTACTGCTTGGGTTGGATCCATCAATCCCCAGGGACAGGGCAGCAGTGGTTGTCAGAAATATGCTATAATGGTAACACTTGCTAAAACCCATCCCTCAAGAACTGACTCTCCACCTCAAGAGACACAGCCAAGAACCAGTTCTCTGTGCAGCTGATCTCCATGACAGCTGAGGACACAGCTGGGTATTACTGTGCAAGAGACACAGTGAGGGGAAGTCAGGGTGAGCCCAGACACAATCCTCCCCAAGCATGATAGTGCTGAGCTGCAGGGGATGCTCATGACCCACCCACAGCAAAATTCAGTTTCAAGGAAGATTTGCAAAACTGCAGATTCCTGTGATAATATTGGGTTTAAACTTCTTGCCTAAAAGCATTAAATACTTAGGGATTCTCCAGTACATATGTTTTAAGTAATGCCATTATTTTTCCAAGTTTCAAACACAGAAAATATATTTGCAATGCTATTCTATGTTTTGTGATATTTAAAACACACAAATGTAAAGAAGTTGTCTTTATTTTGTTCTTCTGGATTAGACTGGAAGTATGAAATAAACTTATTTTTTCAACTGGCACTCTTGTCACTTTGCAGTTAATTCTCAGGATTTAATTCCCTGTCCTGGCTATGCCCATGCAAAATATAGTAACAATTATGATAATAATATTGAATTTGCATGATTTTTTAGTTACCATTTGGATAGATTATTTTATGGTAGAATGATTTTGTCTGAATTGAAAATAAAAGACTCCACTTTCTTTTCCCAGAGTGTGAGCATATATATCCTTCCCCTCCCAGATTATTCATTGTTATTGGCACCCCATCTTAGCTCCCCAGCATCAGATAGAGCCCCATGACCTCAGTGAAAAGGAGCAGAGAGAGGGACAGGCTGGCATGGCCCTGGGTGCATCATCCAGGAGCCTCATCTGGCTTTCTCCATCATGGACATGGCTTATTGTGGCCGTACATGATCCAAAAGCCCAGCAGGCTGACACCAAGAGGTCAGCTTACCTGATGGACTTGGAAAAACCACCCACTTCTCCCTGGTGGCAGATGCCTCATGGAGTCAGAGCTTTGTCTGTTGTCAAGAACCCTGGAAGTCCTTCCTCAGCTATCACCTGTGGGGAAGATGCTGAACTGTCCTGAGAGAAACAAGAAAAAAGAAATGTGGGACATAGTGCATCTGCACCCTTGTTTCTTTGCTGATAGGCTGACCATTGCCTCAGGAGGGCTGAGACTCTCTTGCCTCATGTGTTCCATGAAGCTGGATCTGACTGAAAGCTGCACCTATGCAGTCCCCTGGGTAGCCCTGTGGCTCTAAGGTGGACCTACATGTAAGAGATAGCAGCCCTGCAGGATGACAGCTGGACAGGAATTAGGAAAGACACTGGGACAGGACAGGAGGGACCTGGGATCAGTGACCAGTGTCCTCCATTCCTGAAGGGACCTGATATCCTTTCCATTGGGTGAGCTCCAGGATGTACATTAGGCAAGAGGTTTCCAAGGCAGTATTGTAGGTCACTCTAGATTGTATTAAGGTATGTGTAGACATGAATATAAAAACATGATAGACACAAGAGTATAATATTATGATCTGTGAGAAGTCATCATAGAGTTTTCAGAAAGACTGAAAGATTCAGCCCTCTCCTCACTGAGTTTCAACAGTGACCTTAGTATACCCTTACATTGAAAAGTCTGAGGATGTGACTTTCAGACACTCTGTGAAACAGAGAATAGTTACACCACTGTTGTTAATATGTGTACTGTGTACATTCCTTTAGCTCGCTGAATTTCTTTTTAATTTTCTTTATTTTTTAATTTTTTTTGAATTTAGTTTTATTAATACATATTAATAAAGCATAAAATCCATCCAAAGTTTATAATCAATAGTATTTGGCATAATCACTTAGTTATATATTCATCACTTCAATCATTTATGGAACATTTTCATTTCAGTAATAATAAAAATAAGACTAAAAAACAAAAACCAAACAAAGCTCAGCACCTCACAATCTCTCTATGTTTCCCCTGCCATATGTAGCTGCTATTCTGTTTCCTTCTCTCTAGTTTATTTTTATTTATATTTTATTTTAAAAAGTCTTATATGTAATTTTCTTTATTTTTTATTATGGAATTGTGAGCTTACAAAACAATCATACATAATGTGTAGAATTCCCATGCATCACCCCCCTATGTTAACCTTACCTTGTGGAGCATTTGTTACAGATTATAAAAGAACATCATCAGATTATTACCACTAACTATGTCCATAGCTGTGCACATTCCTTTTAATGTATTCTTCTTCCCTGTGATTTTCAGTGGCAGTTGTCTTAATTTGATTAGTTAAACATAATAGCCCTGATTCTCACAAGGATATATGATTTAAGAATCACATACAAAGTGAGCAATGGAAATCCAGAAGGTAGAAGAGAAGCTGGGAGAGTTAAAGTCCTTCATGATCTCCCTAAATTCCAGATTCCAGGGAAAATATGGATGCATGAAGAAGATGCCCAAATCTGCACTAGAAGCAGGAAAATATAAGAAAAACAACTTTCTTCACAGTTAGAAATGATGATTTACCATCACAGAAAAAAAGTGTACAAATTCTGCTGGGAGATTCATCATCCAATAGTGTTCCCTTTATGGCCAGGTGTTGATAATCACATGGACATAACAGTGTGAAAACACCTGGAAAGGGGCTAGTGAAAAATCTGAAGTCATGCAGGTTCCAAGGGCTGAGCCTGAATATTGACCCAAATGAGGAGTCTATGGGACCCCATGCTCTGTTCATGTGGTGCCCAATGTCCTCTCATCTTGTTCAGAGCAGGATGTTAGAATGAAGAAATTTGTAAGCTCCTCAAAGAATGTGCTCCTTTGAGAGGAGAGAGAATGGGAAGACAGGTGTTTCCCTATCAGTATGGATTCTCATGTCTTTAGAGATTAATTTGTGCCACCATGGACTGACAGCTTCTCTGAACTGGAATGGACCCTGGGCCACCATTGTATTTTTGGAACAGAACACTTGCTTTCTAGTTTCTGCAGTGTACATATGGAAGGATATTTCATCTCAGGATAAATCATCCCCAGAATCATCCAGACTTGATAAAATGACTTAGATGTTGATTGGTAACTTTTTTTCAGAAAATATTTATATGGGAATTTGGAGTTGAGTTGATGCTATAATGAGGTGAGAATTATGAGAATGTTGAGATGAGCTGAATTTACTTTGTGAGATGCACATGTCAAAGGGGACCTGGAGGATGTGATTAATTTAAAGATCTTCACATAGGGGAGATTATCCCAAATTATCCAGTTGGGCCTTTAATGTAATCACAATTTCCCTTATGAAAAGGGAGCAGGGGAAGACAGTATTTCCAAAGAAAAGGCAAGTTGATAACTGAAGCAATACCTACCTTGGTGGGTGTGAAAATGGAGAAAGCGAACATGAGCCAAGGAATGGATCTCTGGAAGTGAGCAAGGACAATAAAAATAATATTCCCCTGGAGACTCCAGAGAGAATAAGACTCCTGGTGTACCACTTGTTTTTGCCACAGTGTAACTACTTTAGAATTCTGAGTGTGGGAAAAATGAGAATAAATGTGTTGCATTCTATTGTGGTTATTTGTTTCAGCAATCATAAAATTAATACAGTGTTTTATTGTATGTCAATATGAGCTGATTCCCAACCTGCTGTCACACCACATTAGGAGATTTCATGATGGAAAGTAAGACATTTCATTCATAACAATCTTGACCCTTCCCCATCAGCAGAGCTAGAAAGGTTGGTGCATGTGTCTGGAAAATTAAAATAACCTCCATGCTGATTCCTTTGCATGCTACTGGCCCATGACAACTGAAAATCACAGTGGATCACATATGAAAAATATCTTCCTCAGTGAAACCTTTATGAAATCCCTCAACATTTGCCACATAAATTCACCTCATCTCAACATTCTCAAAATATCAGCTAATCACACCATCAACTCAACTCTCAAATCTCATCTAAATCTCATAAGTGAGACAAATGGCCACACAGTTTTGGAGACTCCACTATGATGGTATGTCTGTATGTGGAGCCAGAATTATTTACATATTTCTCCACTATGACAACAGGATGAGATATACCTCTCCATTCCTGATATGACAGTTCATCAAGACCACATAACAGTACTAAATCTGTATTAACCAAATAATGGTGCTTTAATGTATAGAAAGATATCAACTTACAGTGATTCAAGAATTATTCAAATGTGCAAGTAGAGTTAAAGTTGTCAACAATGTTCCTTCTGTTTTCAATAGAAAAATAGCAGAAAAATCAATAAAAATATAATAGATTTAGATATTATTAACCAACTGACCTCCCTAAAGTCCTCCAACAAGACAACCACAGTTAACACATTTATTCCATTCAATCTTACTTATTTGCTTTTACTGAAGGTGAAATGCTTCCTCTAATTTTACATGTTTTCTTAAAATTAAATTCATATATCCCTTTGAATGCCATAGATATTTTACTACATGAATACATTGTAAAGGAAAATGTACATTATGGTGAGTAACTCACCACAGCACTACAATGCACCTCAACTTTGGAACTGCTTATGATGAAGGGATCTTTCCAGACAGCTCTGACCTTCTGAGAGCAAACATGCTTGCCATTCTTGCTCCCTGTTGACTCCCAGCAATTGGAAATTCCTGGCCAAAGAAGCATCCAAAAATTCTTTTTTAAAATTTGGATACTTTTTTTAATTTATTTGTCCCCCCCTTGCCACTTGTGTTTGTTGTGTCCATTTGCTGCACATTTTTCTGTGTCTGTTTGTATCCCTTTTTTTGCATCATCTAGCTGTGTTAGCTCTCTGCATGGCAAGGGTGATTAGCTCTCTGTGCTGCACAGGCCAGCTTGCCTTCACCAGGAGTCCCTGGGAATCAAGCCCGGGTCCTATCTTATGGTAGACAGGAGCCCCGTCACTTCAGCCCCATCCACTTCCCCCTCCAAAATACTTATACACTATAATACCATTTCCAGGTAATATGCTTGAGATTCAAAGAGAGATATTGGATGTCTCCAGGTAGAAGTCAGCACTGACATACAGAAAAACTCAAGCTAAAGCTCTCATTATTTCAGAATTATTACCAGTTACATCATGTGAAGACTTCAACAAAAGCTATTCTGATGATAATGGCTGAGGTGTCAGGCCTTCATAAAGAACCTGTTTAACTCAGGGCTTCTTAACCAGGGGTCCACAGACCTGCAAAATATTTTAGAGAGTCTGTGAGCTTGAACTGAAAATAATCAAATTATTATATTTCTTTCTTTGACCTCTAACTGAAATCTAGCATTTCCTTCACTTATGAATGTATGCAATAAATCATAGTAATATTCAAGTTATATTTAAACAATAAAACTTAACCTTAACTTTCTTATAGTTTTGATTTATTGGATTATTATTTAATGTATTAAGGGAGAAGCATATATGTATAGTATTATATCATATGTTTTCTGTTTTAGTAATTGTATTTCAATATATGCAATGAATTTCCTTTGTAATTTATTTTAGCATTTAAAAATATTATTCTTGTTGGGATGTGTTTGTGTGGGTGAGATATATTTATTAAATAATTCAGAGTATTGTGTGGTCTTAGTATGTTTATTATTTTGATGTAGCATGTTCTGAGTGCAGTGGATAACTGCCTGCCAAAGGTTGGTAAGGTTGGTGGAGATGGTTTTATGACACTGTGGGAAAACTCAAATTTCTAAATGTTTGCTGAAAATTATGTTTGAGCAGATGTTGAACCATGTTCAGTTATCAGGTATTGAAGTTAAGAAAAAGTTATAAAGCATAATTTTGTATAATACTAAAATTCAATTTAAAGACATGCCAATGCTGAGTGTCATAAACTATCTGCTGCTGCATTCTGTGAAGGGATCCCTGGTTTTCACCTGACTGACAGAGGGGTCCATGGAACAAAAATGGTTAAGAACCCCTGGTTTAAATCATACAGGACTATGACTGTGACCACTTGCTAGATCAGAGGATCTTCTCGTGTTAACTCCCAAGAAGGGCTCCCTCATGCAGGCAGTTCTGACTGAGGCCAGAAGAATGTACTCTTAGGCAGAGGTATGTGTTTCCCATATGCTGTAGCAGGTAGAATGAGGGAGCTATTGACTGTGGAGCTAAAATCAAGGAGAGACTTTCATATTTGAGGTTTATTTCTCAGTTGCCCAATCATGATGCCCAGTACATTGATGCAGGTTGCAAATCATTTCAAGTCCCCTCACAAGTTGATTTCAGGGATGCTCCATGTGTTAGCATACTTATTATCACATCATGAACTGACACCCTCCAAAGTCCCATCTGTTTTCTCCACACCTGTGATGGTAAGGCTAATATGTCAATTCAGCCAGGTAATTGTGTCCAGGTATTTGACCCAGCAAGCACTGAGCTAATTGTAATACAAGAGCATTTATGGACTTTGATCACCAGTGAGTTTACTGTGTGGATGGCTAATTACATCTGCATCAATCAGGGAGACTGCATCATCAATGCATGATGCTTTTATCCAATCAGTTGAATGCCTTAAAAGGGAAAGTGATTTCAACATTCAGAGAGAATTTCCCAGCTCGTTGTTGGACAGCCAATTTCTTCCAGAAATTCTTCAAGGACCTTTCATCGGACTTTCATCAGAACCACTGGTTTTCAGCCGGCCTGCAGAACCTGGACTTGTGCATCCCCACGGTCATGTGAGAGACTCTTTTAAAATCTCATATTATTGACAGATATCTCCGGTTGATTCTGTTTCCCTAGAAAATCCTGAGTAATATAGCTTGGTACCAGGAGTGGTTCTTGAGGAACAGAGTCTTAAACATGGAATGTCTGAGGTGTTTCTAGGAGTTTTGTAATTGACTTTCTACTCTAATTGGACTCAGGGGTACTAAAGACTCCCTTTCCAATAATGAAGAGGTTCCTAACAGTCCATGGTGGGAGCTGCCAATAGAGATATGCAAAATAGCATCACTGGATTCCCCTACATTCATGCTTGTAAGAAGCAAGGATCTGGGTGAGAGTGTTTTCAACACCTTAACAGAATTTTGTGGAGTCAAAAAGTATAATGATGTTGGCTTGGTCCTCCTAAATACTCTGGGTACAATTACAAAAGAAAGAGATGAGCTAGTCTTCAAATTTGAAACTTAAATGATGCATGAAGGTTATGAAAGTTTCTATGTGTGCCTTGAAAGAAAATCTTGTCTCACATAGCCACAGACTTGACATATCTGAGAATCAAACCCAGACTCTCATTGTACGAGTAGCAGAATTACAGAGGAAACTAAAATCTCAACCTCGCAGGGTTTCTGCAATTAAGTGAAGGAAATGATTGGAAAGGAGTGGAACCCTGAAAATTGGGATGGAAACATATGGGATGATGAAAATATTGGTGGGGACATAGGAACCCTAAATTCTGCTGAGACTTTACCAGATAAACCTGCAATGGCAATCCTTCTCCTTACCACCCCCCCCAACCCTATTGTCTTTGAGACCCATTACTAGACAAAAATCACAAGCCCCCAAAGGTGAAATACAAAGTGTGAACCATGAGGAAGTATGCTATCTCTGAAAGAACTGCATGAGTTTTCCACTGTATATAGACAGAAATCAGGGGAATGTGTGTGGGAATGGATACTAAGGGTATGGGATAATGGTGGAAAGAATATAAAGTTGGATCAGGCTGAATTTATTACTATGGGCCAACTAAGCAGAAATTCTGGATTCAACGCTGTAGCTTGAGGGTTTAGAAACGGCTCTAACAGTTTGTTTGGGTGACTGAAGCATGGACCAAATGATGGCCAGCATGTCTGATGTTAAGATGCCAGATTTGCCCTGGTATACAGTAGATGAGGGGATTCAAAGGCTAAGAGGGATTGGAATGCTAGAATGGATTTACCATTTGAGACCTGCTCACCCACCCCAGGGATGTCCAGAGGACACATCTTTAACCAGGAATGAAAGGAATAAATTTGAAAGACTAATTCTGTCTTCTCTGAAGAGTTCTGTGGTTGCTCTTCTCTGCAGTCCAGATATTACTGTAGGGGGGGGTCTGTAATGGAATTGGAATCCTTAAACATTAAAGGGATGATTGGATCTCGGTCTGGTAAAAGTCAAGTATCGGCAGTTAATCGCCAAAGGCAAGGTGTGCGTGGCTACCACAATGAAAGACAGATTCAAAACAGCACGCAGAATAGTCTGAGTCGCATGGAGTTATGGCATTAGCTAATAGATCATGTGGTACCTAGAAGTGAAATAGATGGTCAGTATCCTAAATTTCTTCTGGATCTGTACAAGCAGAAGAGTTCTAGGTCAAGTGAACAAAATCCTAAGTTCAATTACAGATGCAGAGAATCACGGCCCCTTAAACAATTCCCAGACTTGAGACAGTTTGCAGACCCAGATCCCCTTGAATGAGGAGAAGGACAGTTCCCCTTGGGGAAGAATCCTGTTAAACTGCCAAAAATTTATACTGTTAATCTTCCTCCCACCTTTCCCCACGAAGACCTATGGCCTTTTGCCAGAGTAACTGTGCATTGAGAAAAAGGAAATGATCAGACATTTAGGGGATTATTGGACACTGGCTCAGAAGTCACATTAATTCCAGGAGACCCAAAATGTCACTGTGGTCCACCAGTCAGAGTAGGGGCTTATGGAGGTCAGGTGACTGATGTAGTTTTAGCTCAGGTCCATCTCACAGTGGGTTCATTGGGACTCTGGACCCATTCTGTGGTTATTTCCCCAATTCCAGAATGCATAATTGGAATAGACATACTCAGTAACTGGCAGAATCCCCATATTGGATCCCTGACTTGTAGAGTGAAGGCTATTATGGTTGGAAAGGCCAACTGGAAGCCTCTAGAACTGCCCTTGCCTAGCAAAATAGTAAATCAAAGGCAATACCAGATTCCTGGAGGTATTTCACAGATCAGTGCCACCATCAAGGAATTGAAGGATGCAGGAGTGGTGATTCCGACCACATCCCCATTCAACTCTCCTATTTGGCCTGTGCAGAAAACAGATGGATCTTGGAGGATGAGAGTAGATTATCATAAACTTAACCAGGTGGTGACTCCAATTGCAGCTGCTGTCCCAGATGTGGTATCATTGCTTCAGCAAATCAACACTTGCCCTGGTACCTGGTATGCAGCTGTTGATCTGGCAAATGCTTTTTTCTCAATTGCCATTAGTAAGGACCACCAGAAACAGTTTGCTTTCAGCTGGCAAAGCCAGCAGTATACCATCACTGTCCTGCCTCAGGGGTATATCAAATCTCCAGCCCTATGTCATAATATTGTCCACAGGGACATTGATCATCTCTCCCTCCCTTGAGACATCACACTGGTCCATTATATTGATATCATGTTGATAGGACCTACTGAGCAAGAAGTAGCAAAGACTCTAGATTTATTGGTAAGGCATTTGCATGAGAGAGGATGGGAGATAAATCCTACAAAAATACATGGTCCATCCACCTCAGTAAAATTTCTAGGTGTCCAGTGGTGTGGACCCTGTCGAGATATCCCTTCTTAAGTAAATGATAAGCTGTTGCACCTGGCCCCTGCTACAACAAAAATGAGGCACAATGCTTAGTTGGTCCCTTTGGATTTTGGAGACAACACATTCCTCATTTGAGTGTGTTACTGTGGCCCATTTACCACGTGACCAGAAAGGCTGCAAGTTTTGATTCGGGACTGGAACAAGAGGAAGCCCTGCGACAGGACCAGGCTGCTGTGCAAGCTGCACTACCACTTGGATCATATGATCCAGCAGATCCAATGGTGCTGGAAGTTTCAGTGGCAAATAGAGATGCTGTCTGGAGCCTTTGGCAGGTTCTTATAGGGGAATCACAACACAGACCCTTAGAATTTTGGAGCAAAGCCTTGCCATCCTCTGCAGGTAACTACTCCCCTTTTGAGAAGAAGCTTTTGGCTTTCTACTGGACCTTAGTCGAGACTGAACACTTAACCATGTGTCATCAAATTACCATGAGACCTGAGTTGCCTATCATGAGCTGGGTATTGTCTGATCAACCAAACCATAAAGTTGGGTGTGCACAGCAGCACTCCATAACAAAATGGAAATGGTATATATGAGATAGGGCTTGAACAGTTCCTGAAGGCACAAGTAAGTTACATAAGGAAGTAGCCCTAATGCCCATGGTCACCACCCCTGCCATGTTACCTTCTTTTCCCAGCCCACAGCTTTGGCCTCTTGGGGAGTCCCCTACAATCAGTTGACTGAGGATGAGAAAACTCGGGTCTGGTTTACAGATGGTTCTGCATGATATGTAGGTACTACCTGAAAGTGGACAGTTGCAGCACCACAGCCCTTTTCTGGGACATACTTGAAGGATAGTGGTGAGGTCCTCCCAGTGGGCAGAGCTTCAAGCAGTGCATCTAGTTGTTCATTTTGCTTGGAAGAAGAAATGTCAGAGGTGCGTTTGTACACTGATTCATGGGCTGTTGCCAATGGTTTGGCTGGATGGTCAAGGACTTGGATGGAACATGATTCGAAAATTGGTGACAAGGAGGTCTGGGGAAAACCTATGTGGATAGATCTTTCTGAGTGGGCAAAAATCATGAACATATTTGTGTCTTACATGAATGCTCACCAGAGGGTGACTTCAGCAGAGGAAAAGTTTAATAATCAAGTGGTTAAGATGACATGCTCTGTGGCTAATGCTCAGCCTCTTTCCCCAGCTACTCCTGTATTGCCCAATGGGCTCATGAACAAGCAGCTATGGAGGTAGGGTTGGAGGTTATGCCTGGGCTCAGCAACATGGACTTCCCCTCACCAAGGCTGACTTGGCTACAGTCACTGCTGAATGCCCAATCTGCCAGCAGCAGAGACCAACACTCAGCCCCAGATATGGCACAATTCCTCGAGGTGACCAGCCTGCTACCTGGTGGCAGCTTGACTACATTGGGCCACTTCCACCATGGAAGGCACAGTGATTTGTTTTAACTGGAATAGACACATACTCTGGCTATGGGTTTGCATTTCTAGCATGCAATGCTTCTTCCAAAACTACCATCCGTGGACTTACTGAATGTCTTATCTACTGCCATGGCATTCCACACAGCATTGCTTCTGATCAAGGAACTCATTTCACAGCAAATGATGTGTAGGAATGTGCACATATCCATGGAATTCACTGGTCTTATCATGTTCCACATCACCCTGAAGCAGCTGGATTAATAGAATGGTGGAATGGCCTTTTGAAGTCTCAATTATGCTTTCAACTGGTGGAAATATCTTGCAAGAATGGGGCAATGTTCTCCAGCAGGCTGTGCATGCTCTGAATCAGCATCCTTTCTATGGTGCTGTTTCTCCCATAACCAGGATTCATGGGTCCAGGAATCAAGTGGTGGAAATGGGAGTGGCACCACTCACTATTTCCCTTAGTGACCCACTAGGAAAGTTTTTGCTTCCTGTCCCTGCCACCTTAAGCTATGCTGGTCTACAGATTTTAGTGCCAAAAGGAAGAGTGCTGCCACCAGGGAACATAACAATGATTCCATTGAACTGGAAGTTAAGACTGCCACCTGACCACTTTGGGCTCCTCTTACCTGTGAACCAACAGGCAAAGAAGGGAATTACTGTACTGACTGGGGTGATTAATCATGACTATCAAGGGGAAATAGGACTACATCTACATAATGGGGTAAAGAAGAGTTTGCCTGGAATGCAGGAGATCCTCTAGGGCATCTCCTAGTACTACCATGCCCTGTGATTAAAGTCAATGGAAAGTTGCAACAAGCCAATTCAAACAGGACTAACAATGGCCCAGAATCTTTGGGAATGAAACTTTGGGTCGCCCCACCAAGCAAAGAACCACAGCCAGCTGAATTGCTTGCTGAAGATAACAGGAACATGGAATGGGTAGTGGAAGAAGGTAATGATAAATATGAACTTTGACCATGTGACCAGTTTCAGAAACAAGGACTGTAATAGTCATGAAACCTTCTTCCTTGTTTCATTAAAAGTATGATTGCATATGTACACAAAATGAATTTCTTGTTTTCTTCCCCAACCTTTTCCCCTATCACATGAAAAGTTGTATTAGTTTCACATCAGAAGATTTAAGGCTGTCAAATTTAAAAGTGAATATTACCCAAGGACTTGCACCCTATTCTGTGCGGAATTAATGTGTTTCCAGTTGTACGCAGGGGAGTTGAACATTGTTAGGTGGAAATATGCATGTTTGTTATTGTTTTTACTTAGAGACTGAGTATGGTTTAGGGTAATGCGTATGAATGCTGAGTTGATAAGGGGTGCATTGTGATGGTTAGGCTAATGTGTCAACTCAGCCAAGTAATTGTGTCCAGGTGTTTGATACAGCAAGCACTGGTTAATTGTAATACAAGAGCATTTATGGACTTTGATCACCAGTGAGTTTACTGTGTGAATGGCTGATTACATCTGCATCAGTCAGGGAGATTGCATCAGTGGATGATGCTTTTATCCAATCATTTGAATGCCTTAAAAGTGGAAGTGATTTCAACATTCAGAGAGAATTTCCCAGCTCATCATAGGACAGTCAACTTCTCCCAGAAAGTCATCAAGGACCTTTCATCAGACTTTCATCAGAGCCCCTGGTTTGCAGCCTGCTTGGGGAACCTGGACTTGATCATCCCCATCGTCTTTTGAGGGACTCTTTTAAAATCTCATATTATTGACAGATATCTCCTGTTGATTCTGTTTCCTGAGAGAACCCTGACTAATACAACGGCCTACCAGTAACTCCTTGGGGTAATAAAAAAAAATTTAATTGTTCTTAACTACTTCCCTCACTGTACACCTGTGGGGCATGAAACAGCATAAAAGAGTGCTTTTGGTTCTTTTATGTCCCCCCAAACTGATATGTTGAATTCCCATCCCAAGGGCAGCAATATGTTATGTTATATTATTTGAAAATGCCCAATATTTCTTATCAACCCTGACACCTCAGTGCCACCACCAGTATCTAGAGCACATTGAAAGCCATGATCCTACCTGGCAATGATCCAAAACTCCTCCCTCTATTTCTACAGACCTCTTTCTCTTTCCATGCATTTATGTTTCTCCTTCTCCCCCCATACACAATTATCCACCCAACAAATGCCACAAACACAGCTCCACATTTTTATTTGCCTCTACATTCACTGATACTCATTAGGTGAATATTTTCACAGGACTCTCCTTGCCACCCTGAAAACTCCCATAGAGCCAGCTGAACATTTCTAAAATGACTAACTTTAGGAGATGATTTCATGCCAGTCCCTTCCCTTGAGTACATGGTGCCTTCCATGTAATGACAACATCTTCTACTTTCCCAGTGACCTCTCTACCCCAGCACAGAAGCTGCTCCTCCTAAAGAACTTTGGTCAACTTTGTCCTCATGTCATATAGAATCATGAGACTTCTTCACTTGTATCTGGCTCTGCAAAGCCTCATGCTATTCACCAAAATTGTCTTCCAATCATGTGCTCTCTCAAGTAAGAATTGTGATTTTTTTACACTAAATAAATCTCTGTTATGATTTAATCAATTTAAGTAATTTTTTTCAGGAAGAATTCCTGAGTGCTCTATGCATTGGGCCAGACTTCCACTGCAGGGCAAGAGTGATGACATCCAAGCCACAGGTCAGGGAAGATAGATGGGGATAGTGTGATGGTAAGGAGGTGTTACATCCAGGGTCCAATGTTTTCTCTCCTAGGAACACCCCACACCACCTTTTTCACTCTGATTGATATGTATTCAGTGTCTTGATGGAAGGCTAGGCAAGTGGCTGTAAGAATCTGCTTCTGAAATAGCTCTTTAAAGAATGAGCACTCGGATCTCCAAGCCCATGGTCCTTCCTCTCTGTCCTGACTCTTCATTCCTGTTCTCCCCTCACACTGGGCCCAATCCCAGTGACTGTATGGCCACTGCCACCACCCTCTCCATCATGACACCTTCTGCTTTGGCTCCAGAAAGACATGAATGTCTTGTTGACATCATATCCCTTGTTCCTC
Source organism: Cabassous unicinctus (assembly GCA_029593785.1). Taxonomy (NCBI): domain Eukaryota; kingdom Metazoa; phylum Chordata; class Mammalia; order Cingulata; family Chlamyphoridae; genus Cabassous; species Cabassous unicinctus. Next base: position 5,024 of record JAQZBX010037500.1, on the reverse strand, counting down.
CATAGTCTCTCAATCCTTTTCCCCCGTTCCATGTGTAACCCTCTTGAGGTCCACCATGTTCATCTCACACACCTCCCCATACCCAGGAAATCCATTCCACAGCCCATAACTAACACACTAGAACCTGGTTTATAAATTGCCTTTATGGCTCAAGCTCTTCCTCTGTCTCTACCCCATCTGCTTGTGGGAAACCTATGTCTGATTCAGGAGGTTCAGCCCACCCAACTTCATAGCCTTTAAGAGCTTCCTCTCTTCTACAGTGATACTCACATGGAAAATGATGGAATTGACATATTTAAACTACTCCATTCCTTCTCTTCACTGCACCAACTGTGTTTCTCTCATTTATTATTAATATTTTTATTGTTTGTGTAAGTTAGTGATTCTAAGTAATGATTTAACATTAAAATAAATTATTATTTTTATCATGGAGTAATATCACTGACCTATAATGACCAATTAAATTTGAATGTTTTGGAATTTCTGGTTGATATTCATCTATAGCTCTTCCAACAACATTTTACATATATACACAGAGAGACATAGAGAGAAAAAATTGGGTCCCATAGTCCTGTGTCATTGCCTGTGCAGGTATGCAGATCAAGTGTGTGCCTCTATTTTGGGAAAATGCTGAAATCACCTAAACAACTGCAGCACAAAATTCCTCATCAAGAGTCATATGTACTCCATGGGATGGTGAAAACCTGAGTGCCATTCCCAAGAAAATCTCATGAACCTGATGCCTTGTAATAGAAATACCTGAGATCTGAGGATTCAGTAGCTAGAAGGCTAGAAGGCAAAGACAATGAAGGAGCAAGTGTGAGACCAGAACCAGGTCTCCCCTTCAGGGAGCCCAGGAGGGGGCAGGGTTTAGTGGGATTAGGACCAACAAGCATAAGCCTTTCCCAGGAGCAGGGACAGAGGAGGCAGGGAAGGGGCTTCCTGCAATGGCCTTGGGCTTCCTCTCTCATCTCACCTCCCCAACTTCAAGTTCCTGGCTCCTTTCCTGACTCTGACAATCACAAGTTATATTTTTAAAGAAAATGCCCATCAGATTTTGGCAGAGCCTAGATTTTCTCCAAGGAATAGAGAAGAGGCCATCACTTGCCCTTTGGCCATTGTTCTGTGCCCTGGTGGCCCCAGCATGTCCCCCAGTGCCTTTCCTCATCTGACTCAGGAGAAACCTGAGGGAGATAACTTAACTTGGAGTTGAATGAGATTCAGGAGAGAATGAAGAGAAATTATACAAGTTAAAATAGTGAATCAATGAACACTTTCTGATATGGGCTTTGGTGATGGTGATGCATATCAATGAATAAAATGAATACCTTGGAATTATACACTTTGAGTCTTTGACCTTTAAGGTGTAACTCAACAAATCTATTTAAAAAGGGAGACCAAATATTGCCTGGAACAAAGGGAAGGCCTGGAGGCATGAATTATAGAGGTACAGGAGAGAAATTGGAGGTGTTCACTATCCTCTTTCTATTAATGGTTACATGTATTCACACATATATGTATATATAATCCCTTGCTTTTTATTTCAATAAAATATTCACTAGAAAAGGAAAAGATTTTAAATAGTTTTATACTCTAGGTTAGTTCTGACAAAGGGAGAGTTTGATTAGAAGGTGAAAGCTCTCTTGCACTTCTGGTGTTCTCAGGGTTAGTTCCAACATCCTGGAGTTAGCTTGAGCCATTTACCTGAAATTTCTGCCTGGCAGTGACCCTGGTCAAGTTGTGGATATTTTTTTTCAAACGTTTCTGGAAATTCTGGCTACAAAGTTTATTAATCAACCATTTTCTATTATCTGGCGATGTTTTACCTGAAATTTTTTTGCATTCTCCATATTTTCATGATTTATTACCTCTTAAGTACTGTTTTCCTCTTCTTTCATGCAAAGTATTTATTGTGAGGTTCCTTTGACTCCTCCTCTCCTATAGACTATGACACTATATTTTCATCTCCTAAATTGGATACTAAGTACCTGTTAAGGAATGTGTTTCATCCAACACTCCACTTCCAGAACCAAGTATGTTGCATTCTGATGTCATATAAAACAGTGTTATTTTGTAAAGATTTGTTCAGAGAATGAAAATGTACCCAGGCTCTATTCCAGTGTAAATAATTTCCAAAACTCTTGAAGAATGCAAATACTTGAAATTGAAGTACCACAATGCTGAGTAGACTAAATATTAGCAACACAATCTTTGCATTCAAATAAAATGGCATGCATTTGAACAGAATAAAAATTATTTTTTCTTTACAATTTCCTCAAGGTAGAAACATGAAATGTCTTGACATATCTAGTGACAAAATGACTGCACAACAAAATGAATTTTGTTCATGTATTATCACTGATAATTGCCTCAAAACTTCATTCTGGTAGTATTATTACTCGTTCAAATCCTATAAAGCATTAGCAATCTTGTGATAAATATTTACACAGTTTTTCTTAAGAAAGGTGGTTTGATATCACACAGTCACTTTTCTATTTGCTATAGTGGTGTTTTTCACACTCTTAAACTTCCTAATGCTATAATTTTAATAATAGTGAAGGCATCCTTTAATGGAGAGATATAGCTATTCTAAGGAATTTTCAGGTGTTAGGCAACCTAATCATAGTTGGTACCTCATGGAGGACAGCAGAGTTAGTCCTGTGAGACAAGGAGGACTTAAAGCACGAAGATCACCTCAGAAATTATTTCTGTCCAGGTGACTTCTGGGAAATCTCTGATTGGTGAATCATCTCCATTGAGGGACAATAAATTATTGATGAAATAGACACAACATGTGATGCTGAATTAAATGGCACTTGGGCTGGCTCAGGGACATCATGATTACAAACACCCCATCTATGTCTCATTTCTCAATATGAAAGGAAATGTTAGGTGTGCCTTAAATACTGAAGAGTCAGCACGATTCAGGTTCACCTTGAAGGTGCCTTTCTCCCTAGAGCTTCCTTTGCTTGCATATCTTGGATGAAAACATGATTCCTATCTCCAAGTACAAACTCACATTTTAATCAATAGTGAGGCCATGGTCTCAACTTGTAGATCTCCATAATAGCCTTAACTCTATGTGTAGCTTTTATTACAAAGCACTCCACAACTGAGTAACTATTCTCCTGATGACCTTATGAATCAGCACATCCTCCCAGGGTCAACTTTCCTGTCCTGCTATCCTCTCACAATGCCCTGTACTTTATCCTCCCCATGGTAATATTGTACACCATGCTCTTCCACCATTACAGAATGTATTTGTAATTCTAGAAACCACTTCCATGATTAAAAATCTTCATATATTCTTCAAGTATTTACTCATATTCTGGTCCACTTCCTCCATGAAAATTACATTCTCCTGTCCTATGCTACAGAAGGAATTGGGAGAATTCATTGCCTCATGCTTTCTGAGGCAACACAAAATATTTATCTGATAGCCCTATGGTGTCTAGTGTGAGTTCCTGTGCAGCTATGCCCCTCTGTCACTCTACTTATATCTCATAAGCTTCTCTCCCAGCCTTGCATGATTTTTACCTGGCACCAGATTTGTGCTTAATTCCCAAACTCTGCCATCAAAATGGAATACTTCAGTGACACTATCTACTATTGTTTACTTCTCATCACTGCCTCTATTGCTTCTTTCAATGCAGTAATATCTGCCTAATATCTTCTTTTTACTTTTAATTCAATTAATTAATATTTTCGAATAACCAACTTGCAATATTCTGCATTCAAGTTCGTCAGTTCTAGGCAGTGCTATGATATATCCAAGATGCAAGTGCAGCACATATTTTTTTATTGTTATTCCCTGCATGTGAACATACATATATGCATTCATATATGTTATAAAATGTTATATGTATAATGTGGGATTTTTTTCTCCTTTTTCTGAATATGCCTGAAAATGTGAACAGAACATACACTTACTATCTTTGTGAAGGTAATTCTCTCAGCTCAAGTCTGAGAATCCTCAGACCAAATTGTGACCACTCACCATCACATAGAGACCCATGTTCTCAGGGAAAAGGAGGAGGAAGTTGGAACTCCTGGCATGGACATAAGTGCATCATCTAAGGAAGTTACTTTCTTCTCTCCATCTCATATGGCATCAAGGAACAGGCCCACACACTTGCTTAAAGACCCTTATAAATTATGATTTTATGGAAAGGCCTTAAAATTAATGTGATGCTTTTTCACATACACACACACACACACACACACACACATACAAATACATGCAGGTTTTCAAAAATGTATAGAATATATAAAAGAAAAAATAGCTGAATAATAATGTACGATTTTTTTTCATCCAAAGTTCATTCACAGTACCATTTGTATTTAATTTAGACATTTCTTTAATATATCAAGCATTCATCAATCATTCATCAGCATATTATTTTTCCCTTAAATAGCCAATTTTTATATATTTTCAAGCTCCCCATCACAGTGTACTGTAATGCAGGAGATCAGCAAAAAGAATGTGTCACACCCCTCATCCTGGTTGCACAGTCACAGATTTCTGAAGGCTGAGCTTAACTGACAGTCTTCACAGAGAAGCCAGACAGAAATCCTCAGAGCTGTGTATGTGGAAAGTCCAGCATGCCTCCAGCTGCCTGCACCTTGCCCTGCTTGCCCTGTGTGAAATGGCTTTCTCATCAGTGTGACTTGTGCTTGAGGAATGAGACTTCCTCTTACTGGCAGGGAAGGCTCAAGTGCACCTCTAGGGCCAAGCACAAAGACAGGAGCACCCTTCCAGAACAGGCTTCTAGGCTACTGGACATTCTGATTCCCAACCTCCTGGTGAGAAGCTCAGATATAAGGGAGATGGACAGTGCTGGGAACACCATCCAAGCATCCCAGTCATCATCCCAGGCAATGCTTAGCTGATAACGTATTTCTGCACCTTTCTGGTGTACACTGACTTTTCCCCCCAGTTTTCCCTCCCTAAGATACTTTAGTTTTCCACTAGTGTCCTCATTTTCTCATTTTGGAGTCCTTCACCTGCTTTTATTTCTCAGTGA
>JAQZBX010037499.1:0-23779 GCA_029593785.1 Cabassous unicinctus | reverse complement strand
ATGGTTTCATGTAATCTAAAAGCTATAATTTCAGATGTCACAAAATTTCTTATCCACAGCCGTTTTTCTTGCTTCCCAGTTATATATTGGATTTTCAATTTTTTTTTGTCTCTCATGGAATTTTTTATTTTTAATTTTTAAAAAATTTTTACTGGGAGGTCCCGGGGATCGAACCCAGGTCCCTCCATATGGGAGACAGACGTCCAACCATTTGAGCCACATCCACCTCCCTCTCATGGAATTTTAAATGGAATGGAAATTGTACATGTATTTTGAGCACATCACTCTTCCCTTCTTGTAAAAGCTTTCTGCTTCTTTGGGGGATGTGTTCATCCTCCGTCATCCATTCAATGTGGTCCTCTTAGGCGGTCTAATTAACATTACTCCACTCCTATGGCCACAGTGATTACTCAAGAGTGGGAACATGAGTTAGGGTTAGGGTTAGGGTTAGGTTAGGGTTAGGGTTAGGAGATCCAAGTACTGGCCAGTAATGTCTGTAGTAGAAGAGAATGAGGCCAACACACAGAGAATTGGAGAAAAGAAATGAAAGGCGACAGAGAGGTTAGAATTGAGGCATATGTGTGTGCATCTGCAGACTCACACATATACACACGCTTACTAACAGTTGACCTTAGTCCAGCTCACCCCGAGCTTACCAGTTAGTGATCAAGTAACCCCCTCATTTTTTTTTTCTTAGAATATTTTGAATTGAATTTGTTTTTCACTTGCATCCAAAAGAATTATTAATAGTACATTGAAGTACTTGGATCTCCTGGAATAATTCATGATCCTTTTTCTCCACCAGGACACCCCTTCTTTTATATTCCTTTGCCTGGCTAGCTCATTTACAAACTTTAGGTATCATCTAAGATACTACCTGTTCCTGGAAGCCTCTTATGAGCCTTAAGAACTACAAAACATGTTGCTTATAATACCATAACTGTTGGAAAGATTCCTAGATTTTGAAAATTCTCAGGCCAAGAATAATGATTTACTGAAAAAATGTGGGTCTATGACCTAAATGTAACATGAAATTTCGTGAAAAACCTGAGTAGAAATAGCTAGAAACAACCATTAAATTCAAAAATAGAAAATCAACTTTCCTTAAATGGAAATGCTAGAAGAGTGATTTATTTCTGTTCTTTATTAATAATTACAAGTTAATAATTAAGCATTTATTTTTGGAGGGGATTTACATGTATGCTTTAATATTCTATCTACAATAAAGAAAGAAACTAAATTTCATCAAACTTGAATATTTACCTGATAGCTAAATCTGAAACAAACATGCTACTGCCCTGTGGCCCTCCTGTGGTCCCAGAGCACTAGGTCAGCATGATAATTATAGTAGTGGGGGTTTGCCCTGAACTCCTCCATGAAAGACTGCAAATTTAAAAACAGAATTTGCATCCCGAGTTATCAAACACTTCTAAAACACCATAAATTACTATAGTATGACACCTGCTTTGGTTAATCCTCTAAGATTCCACAATGATCTAATTCTTGAATACCCAATACCTTTTTTTTTAAGGATTAATTTTAATAGCTCTGATCAGCTTGTGGAAAATACAAAGGCAATGGAAAATTTAAGAGCCAATCCCTGTCTGCTTTCTCCATTTTATCTTTCCAAAAGCATAAACGTCACCTAAATATATCCTTAGGACATAGAAGAAAGGCATGGTTGTGCAATTAACAAAGAGAAAGGGAGTTCTTTCTGAAACTTTTCTTGATGACTCTAAATATCTATTTATGCCACTGTTGAAGCCCCTGTCATTTCCCCAATGTCTTTCTGAACATATGTGATAGGGTTATATTCCAAACTGTTAATTACTACAATAGGGTGACCCCATAGGATGTAATTCTGAAATGGAAATGTTTTCAGTGAAACTTTGACAAGTGTCAACTAGTTTAAGCTATAGTATGTGTGAGTTTAAAGAGATTGCAAAGAAAGAATTTTAAGGAAAGTCAAAAGCAAAAAAGGGTTCCTTGTCTTGCAGCAGCTCACTTTTAAACGACTGGCCTTAAAACAGCTGCCCAAATGGAGGGTGAATAATGGTGACCGAGGACTTTATGAAGTAAGCAATGTCTAAACTTCAGAGTAACAACACCCTGGAAGATAGAATAGTTGGTATATTTCATCTGATTCTTCATATCAAGAAAATTAGAAAGATGATGTTAATTATTCCTGGTGTGGATTGAACTGTGTCCTTCAAAAAGACATTCATGTCTTAACGGTTGGTCCTGTGAATGTGAAGTTATTAGGATCTTTGAAGAATTTCTCAGGATGAGGCAAAACTGAATTGGGGTGGGCCCTAATCCAATACGACTGGTGTCCTTATAAGGAGAGGGAATTTGGACACACAGAGAGAGACAGAAACAGAGAGAGAAAGATAGCCATGTGACAGAGGCAGAGGCTGAGTTATGCTGCCACAAGCCAAGGAAATGCCATGGATTGCTGGCCACCCACCAGAATACAGGAGAGAGGCATGGAATGGATTCTCCTTTTTGAGAGGAAGTGTGGCCCTGCTGACCCCTTGATTTCAGACTTTCAGCTTCCGGAACTGTGAAATAAATTTCTGTGGTACTCTGTTGTAATTACCCTGGCAAACTAAGACAATCCCCTTATTCACCTGCTTATTTCTAATCATGGCCACTCCTCTCCCTGATTCTTCTAGGCAACACAGCCTCCTAAAGTAGTAGGGAAGCTACAGGACCACTTCAGATTAATTAGTTCCAACTAGAGGAAGTAATTACTATGGAAGTAGATTACAAAGTCAGTGCTTTTCATGCCAGAGGAAACTGACTCCGGTTTGCATCAAAACATGGCAAATAATACATAGTCTCCTGTCCCTGATTCTTCTAGGCAATCTAGTCTCCTATAGCAGAGCACCTACAGGAGCATTTTTTATGGCATGTTTAACCCTTTAAGAGGTTTTCCTACCAAGGGTTTATTTCTAGTAGTTAAAAATACATGATTGTATGCAAGGCTGTTCAAAAATGCCTCAAAGTCGACCACTTATTGTGGCTCTGCTGCTTTAGGCACTGCCACTGAGTCACTTGTGTCACATCAATTGAGTGGCTATGGTGTCCCGCATTATACTATGTGCTGCGGTGGAAAACCAGAAGGCAACCCTTGCCTTCAAGGAAATTACAGTTAGGTCAACCATATCAACATACAGAGAACCATATGAGATGGTACATATTTACATGCTCATTGGTGTTGTAAGAGTAGCCAAAATGCAACAGGAGAAGATAAACTGAAATAAAATCACAGGGTGTGACTACAGCATTTGTCCAAGTCATTTGTTTGAGACAGGAAGCAATCAAAGAAGGTTTGCTTCACTGAGGAAATGGGATTTGAATTAGGCCTTAAACAATGGGTAGACAAAATCAATGTGAAATTAGAAGAGATCCAGCTGAATTTATCTCACTTTTTCTTATTTTGTTTGTATGAAGACATATACATACGCTATCCAATTGAGTTTTGTCAAATAATCCATAAACACATAATGTACGTGATTAACAACGCTTTTAATGCCAAAAGACAGCTTATTTTCTTAATCCAAAGCTCATTTTATGCAATTATTCTTTTGCAAACTACTAGTTGGTTATATTAACACTTGCACAATCTTGTCAAGAAGTTGCTTTAAGCAGTTAAAGAGCCAGATGCTGATCAGCATGCATTAAGTGATTCAGCTTAATTAGTTCCAACTAGATAAATTACTTACCTCAGTTCCTATCACAATTTCTTCCCTGGCAGAGTAGAATAGAAACTCATATAGCTTGTAGTGTTGAAATAAGCTGAAATGCAAAATAAATATGCAACTCTGATAAATTTATTTTAGGAAAAAATCAAATAAGTAAGGATATTTATTAAAGGGAAATTGCTACCACTGACTAAGCTAAAAGCATTAAACACTAATATAGAGTTAACCATCTCCTTTATTCCAAAAGAAAGTGTCCAGAAATACTAAGAAATTAAAGGTTTACTTTTGGAGATTGTGGTCACTTGGAGGTACGTATCAAAGGAAAACCTGTTCTTAAACTTAATTCATTCCTGTGGGTGTGAACTCTTGTAAACAGGAACTTTTGATGAAGTTTTTTCAGTTAAGGTATGGCCCAAATGAATCGGGGTTTTAATCCTATTACTAAAGACCTTCTAGGGAAAGTCACAGAGAGAGAAAGCCACAGGGAGCAGCCAGAAGCTGGAAGTCAATGGAACCAAGAAGCCAAGAGAGGCCACCATGTGCATTGGCCATGTGACAGAAAAGCCAAGGACCAAAGATTGCCGGCAGCCACTCCCAGAACACTACAGTCTTCTAGGAGAAAGCATCACCTTGATGATACCTTAACTTTGGACTTCTAACCTTGAAACAGTGAGCCAATAAATTCTCAAACTACTGCATGATATTTGCCTTAGCAGCCAGGAAACTAAAACAGAGATGTTGACATTATAAAACACAGTACCAAGATAAAATTTAAAAATCCATCTGTGATAAGTGGATAGATTTGGGATAAGAAAATAATTAGATTGTATCTTGAGTTTTCCTAGCTTAAAAGCAAATGATGCACCACTCCTCAATAACAGCTGACTTTGCAGTATTTGTCATGTTTTGCTCCAAACTGGAGTCAGTTTCCTCTGGTATGAAAGGCACTGAATTTCTAATCTACTTCCATATTAATTACTTCCTCTCATGTTTCCAAACTTTTTCAAGATTAAATTAATCTCCCAAAACACCTTAAAAGTGATGTGAGATGAACTGCAATCCATTTAGAAAATGTCTGATTTTCCTGCAGAGTATTGGATCACATATCAGAAATAGAGGAATTAATTTAAGAAAGATCAGTTCTTCAGTTCCTACCCTAAAAACTACAAAGAGCCAAAGAATAGTACGTTCTTAAAACAAATATTATTTAGTAAGTTTAAAGATTTCAGCAATGTATTATTTGGAGTTAGAAATTTACTGAAGGGCTGATTCTAATATCCTGTATGTGATAATATTTGAAATTTTCTAATTCTCTTCCTGCTGGTTGGGAAAATTAATAGGCTTGTAATATAGCAAAATGTCCAAGAACAAAAAAGTCTTAGTGGTTTCTCTTTCACTCCGGTGCCTTTTGCTATTTAAGAAAATTGATTTTAATATAACTGAGAAATTAGCATTTACAAAATATAGCGACAGAGCATGTATAATAATGGCTTTTCCTGAATGTTGTAATGGATCAAAGTTTCAATTCATTTGAAATCAATGAAGAAATCCTCAGGCAGCTGGGTCTCTCTGAATTATATTAGCTGTTGATCTCAGCACTAACACAATCCATTAAAAAGTGAAGGGTGTGCAGACTCGGTCATTTTTTTTTTTTAAGAGGAAAAAACCTTGTACATTCAAATTATTCATCAACATTCAGAAAACTAAATTAGCTTTTGACATCACGTTGATTTGTTGGCTAGAAAATATGTCAAGATTAGTGAAATTTTATAATTTAGTGAAGCAAAATAAATTCGAACACTCCTTCCCTTACACTGGCTACCTAGAGAACATTTTAAGGCCAAAAGTATTATACTGGCAATAACTGATTTTAAGTAGAAAAAATAAAGACTGTAGTGTATTTTGGAAAAGGCTTGACTTCCTCTCAGTGAAGTAGTGTAAAAATTTTCCTTTATCTTTTGTCACACAGAAAACTTAATTCATAAATCTTCCTTTCTGCAATTTCATAACCTTTCAGCCTTATTCTCCTCATTGCATACAAGAATGAGATTTTCCCATTCTGAGAGGGAAATACATTTCCTACAAAGAAAATAAAATGTATGACTTGGCTGCAATGGTCAAAGATGCAGAGTGTTGGGGGAGGTAAGACCAGGACTAGGGTGATACAAGTGAGGTGACTAAGAAGGGGCTCACTCTTGGGAGCCAGCCAAGTCTCCTCCCTTGTGTCACACTTGTCCCAGCCTCTGGTTGGGGCTCTCTGGCCCACCAGGGAGGCTATTAGATACCCTTACATGGGAACAAAGCAACACTGTGGCTGTGGGAGCGCATTGACTCCCTTTTCCTTTAGACTTTGAGCTGATTCAAGCGACTAGACTATTTTGTCAAACATCTAGTGTTAGTCCAAAATGGAAGAGAGAACACTCAGAATGAGGCTGGCTCCATGCCAGGAAATGCAATGCCCTGTGTTGGGTATGAAGGGGCATATGCCTGTACACATCTTCACCTAATCCCCAGGGAATATGTAGAATATACAATGACAGAAGTGTACTTGGAACAGATATATATCTAAATGATGCCCTTATTAAAAAGCTGCACTAGTTTTTATATTTGTATATGTTATACATTTGTATATACAGATGTACATATTCAATATACACAAGTAGATTTGCCAGTACTTCACAGTATTGAGGTGGAGGGTGAGGAATTTTGGTATTAGTTTTTCAAATCACAGAAACATGAGAGAATATACAATTTAGTCTCTATGAAGAGTATCAAGTGAAATTTCAATTTCATTGTCAGTTAAATTTCATGTATTATGAGTCATGTTCTAAAACTGCTCTCCCTAAATTAAAAAAGGCTTTCATTGGTTGGAAAAACTTAATATCAGGTTAAATTGAAGCATGCTTATACATTTGATAATTAAGTTAACTTCATATTTATAAAATTGCTTTGCAGTCATCAAAATGAAAAGTATTATATGAATTAATTGCTCTTAAACTTACATTTGTGGACCTATGAGGGACTCTGAACAGATATGCTTCTAGAAAAGCACATTTTCTTTTATAGAACATTAGTATCAATAACATATATTCCAATAACTGATATTTTTTTTTCTGTTACATGGTTATTTAAAACATAAAATTTCTTTGAAATCACAATATGAGGATTGAACAGCATTGAAAAGCGCTCTGATTTACTTTATTTGCTTAATCCCTCAAATATTACTTTTTTGGATATGTATCACTCATGATTTTTGGTATGGGAAGTTACTCTGGTTAGGATCTAAACTTGACTGACACTGACATCCCCTCCTAACATACCATTTTCTAAAAGCAAACATCAAGAAATATGTTGAACATTTGCCCAGAGACATGAGGTGAAAGGAAAAAGAGCTGCCATCCTTCACCATCTGGAAGGTGTCATTACCATGCCTGCATGGTTTTTGCTTCTGTGGTTAACTATCAGTCCGGGTGCCCATTACACACCACCTAGGCTTAGAGCTCAGCTATAAAAATGTGCTCTGCAAGAGAAACCTAGCAGTTTCACATAGAAAGAGAATAGAAAGAGGGATGCTATACAAGGGTGCAAAGTACAATTCCAGTGTTCCTCAAAACCTGAAGGGCAGAAGAACCTTGGGAACCAGGTTCTCCTCCAATTCTAGATTTCCAAGGACCTTTCCTTGCTTTACTCTACTTGATATAAAGAGTAATGTGTCTTTTAGTGAGAGGCACACATTAAAAAGTATGTTTTTATATTAAGAAATCATATTATATCAAATGCTAGTATCTAAAAAACATGTATCATATGCCATTTTTAATTCATACCAGAAACAAGTATATAAATTTTACCATATCAAACACATTAAAATTTTAAAAGCTTCCAGACTACAACCAGGATCTTTTCCAAGCATATCATGAGCATGTCTAGGATATCATTCAGCACCTTTTATTTTGGAATTTTAAAATTTTAAGTTGGAAAACACTGGAGTATATAGTATAAGAGAAACAAAGATATTCTACAGAAGCTTTCAATTAAGTAAAAGGAAGATTTTTACCTACTCTTGTTTAAACATTTGCAAACTCTAAAAATGTACCATTAGTGAAAGGCTTTGACTCCAATGCAGACCTGATATAAAAAACAAACAAACAGATTTTTTTTAGTTCAATAATGAAAAATTACTGTAATACTTTCCCTCTATCCACCATCATTTTATAAGCTGAAAGAAAGGCTTAATGAGTTTACTTGGTCAATACAACAAAATATTTCAGGGTACATAATAAATTTGAGGAAGCGTATATATAAATCTCTTCAATTTCTAATACAAAATGTTTTAGTTTCTCAGCTTCTAAAACAAAAACTATACAATGGGTTGGCTTGACAACAGGAATTTACTGGCTCACCATTTCAGAAGCTGGAAGAATTTTTGCTCCCCAGAGGGTAGTATCTTCTGGTTGGCTGCAATCTTTGGGGTTCCTTGGCTTTTCCATCTCATGGCAACGAACATGGTGACATTTTTTCCTTTTTCTTCCAGGTTCTATTGACTTCCAGCTTCGGGCTACTCCCCTGCTCCCTGAAGCTTGTCTCTTTGTCTAACTCTCACTCTGTTTATAAAGGACTCCAGTATTCCACATTAAAGCCCAACCCACCTCATCTGGGCCACACTATAACTGAAGTAACAACTTGAAGAGATCTTATTTACGTAAGATCCACACCCACAAGAATGCAGACAAAAATTAAAACTCTGTCCCAACTAGGGTAAACAATTCAATCCACCTCAGTTGGCTCCTGGATCCCCAAACATGCAAAATACATTCATCCCATCACAACACCCCCAAAGCCTTAAGCCTTGTTAGAACAATGTTAAGTCCAAAGTCTCATCAAAATCAGTAATGGGCATGTGGTCTATCCTGGGGCAAAATTCCTGTCTGATGGGCCTTTAGAAAATAAATTATCTGTTCCCAAAACACAATAGCGGGACAGGTATAGGATAAACATTCCCATTCCAGAAGGGAAAAATTGGAAGGAAAACAGCGGTCATGGGTTGCAAACAAGTCCAAAACCCAGCAGGGCAAATTCCATTAGATTTCAAGTTCTGAAAGTCAGTATGGATTGTTTTGTCCTCCAGGCTTGCTGGAGTGGCAGCTTCACCCTTTCTAAGTGCTTGTGATGAGGGCATGTGCTTCCTGAACACTGGGGTGTAGGCCCTGCCCTCTCCGACCTCCCCAATTGCTAAGTACTGTCTCTTAACAATTGGCCACAAGGATTGCCCCCATCCAAGTGCTGTGGCCGCTGGCCTGCCCCCTCCAAGTGCAGGGGTGGACCCACCATTTCCACACACATGGCTGGACCTGCTCTCTTGACCTGAGGAGATTTTCTCTTTCTGTTCAGACTTCTGCTTCCAAGGTTCTGCCCCTGAAGTCATTCTTTCTTCAATTAGTCCCTTCTTTGTCTCTTTCAGTCCAGGCTGGCAGTGGTTCTGCTCAAACAAATTTTGCAAAAAACTTGTCAGCTCTGCATGCAGTTCCAAGGATTCCAACCCATCAGATAAAAGAACCTTCCACAAATTATTCCTTGATAACTTTTTTTCCCCAGGAAGTCTGCATTTCCAATCCTGACTTCCCCTGAAATGGCTACCTGAATCCATGAGCAAACACATCCTTTTTAGCAAAGGGTTTTTCAGTTAAATCCTCACATGCAGCCCTGTCCTCTGGGGACTCATTTTCCCAAAACTCAGGGAGGTCTCTGACAGTGCTGCTTCTGGCTCTAGTCTCAGAACACATTATCTGGATAGACCAAGAACTTTCCAAATTATTAATTCTTGGTTTCCTTGTGCTAACAGTTTAATTCTCAGTTTATCTCTTTCTTCTCTCATTTCACCATAAGCTACAAGGAGAAAGTTCTGCCTTCCATCCATAGTAAGAACTCAATTTTGCCAAGTCCTCTGCCACTTTATAACAAGGATTACCTTTCTCCCAATTTCCAATGACACAGTTATTTCCTTCTAAGTCCTCTCCAGAAGTACGCTTAACATCCATGTTTCTACCAACATCCTGTTAAGGATGAATTATGTATTCTCTAAGACGACACAAACTTTCTCTACAGCCTTCACTCATTTTTGAGCTCTCATAATTCTTCCAGCCTCTACCCATTACCCAACTCCAAACCTGTTTCCACATTTTTAGGTATTTGCAGTAGGAGCAACTTGCTCTCTGCTACCAAAAACTGTTTGATTCCTAGTTGCTAAAACAGATACCATACAATGGGTTGGCTTAACAACAGGAATTTACTAGCTTATAGCTTCAGAGGCTAGAAGGCTTGCTGTCACCCAATGTAGTATCTTCTGGCTGGCTGGCAATCTTAGGCATCCCTTGGCTTCTTCATTGTGTAGCAATGCACATGACGGCATCTTCTTCTTTTACTTCCGGGTCCTGTTGACTTCCAGCTTCTGGCTGTTCTCCATGGCTTTTCTCTTAGTCTGACTTTCACTCTGATTAAAAAGGACTCCAGTAATCTGGATTCAAGTCCAACCTGACTCAGTTGGGCCACACCTTAACTGAAGTGACATCTTGAAGAGATCTTATTTGCAATGGATCCACATCCATAAGAATGTGGACCAAGACCAAGATCATGTCCAAACTGGGGCACACAGTTCAATACAATATGAAAAGCCATTAAAATAAACTTTTAAGTAGAAATAAGTGATGCTCTTTAAAACATAAAATTTGATGACAAGGTCAGCTGTATCATTGTATTTATATTATATATTCTATTGTAATCTAGTGATAGAACCTGTTGAGGACATTTTTTTGCCTTGTTTTAATAATGCAAGGTTAGCTAACATTTGGTTCAATGTTCTGACTTACTTATTTGGTGGAAGATTTGAATATTGTCTAATTATTGGTTGGGTTAATTACTGCATAAACTCTGTAAGCTTCTGAATTTGCTAAAAATGCGTTAGTTTTGATTTAATAGACATTTTCTAGAAGATATGAAATGAAAAATAAATGCTAATGCAAAAATCTATACCTGATTTTTAAGTAATCAATGATAGCATTGGCTTGTTTTACATCAAAAATATGCCATTCCTCAGTTTTTTCTGAGTGGGATGGTCCTATTTCAGCCATAACTTCTCCGAGCCATTTTATGCTGTCTTCTAAGGACATATGCAGTGCTAAAATAAAACACAAGGGAATACTAATTAAGCTTTATTTTGATAGATGATTTCAGAACAAAATAATCAAAGCAGTCTTTTTTTTTTTTTTAAAGATTTATTTATTTATTTCTGCCCTCACCCCCCTTGTTGTTTTGTGCTGTCTGCTCTCTGTGTGTTCTTCTGTGTCTGCTTGTCTTTTCTTTAGGCGGCACTGGGAACTGATCTTGGGACTTTCCGGAGTGGAGAGAGGCTGCTCAATATCTTGCACCACCTCAGCTCCCTGCTTTACTCATTGTCTCTCTTCTGTGTCTCCTTTTGTTGCATCATCTTGCTGCTCCAGCTCTCCGCGCGGGCCAGCATTCCGCATGGGCCATCACTCCTGTGTGGGGCAGCACTCTGCACGGGCCAGGGCCAGCTCTCTACTTGGGCCAGCTCACCACGCGGGCCAGCTTGCTTTTCACCAGGAGGCCCGGGGAATTGAACCCTGACCTCCTATATGGTAGGAGGCTCAATCACTCCTATATGGTAGGAGGCTCAACCACTTGAGCCACATCTGCTTCCCCAAGACAGTCTTAATGTGCAAAAATGTGCTTTATTCAGGATTTGTGAGGACATATGGTAAAACTATTGGTTCTTCACAAAATAATTAATTATTACATTTTATGTAAAAAAATAAGAGCTGACTAACCCAATAATTGTACATTACTGTAATACTACACAAATGCCTGAAGAGTTTTTGTTTTCATTTTTAGATGCAAAAAAAAAAAAAAAAATTTAAAATCTATCTAAAGATTCCTTTAACATGGAAAGGAAATTTTTCCTATCTTAAAATAAAAGCATATGTGAAAATGACTAAAAAGAACCTGGTTGGCTTAGTTGGTGAGCAGGGCTTGGATGGTAGGTTCAGTCACTGTAGAGAGCAGAGCTGAACTCAGTGCTGAAAATACAAATGAATGGAGGTGACCAACAATTGGCTTTAGCCGATTGTCACTATGTGCAAATTTGGGACTAAAGAATTTCAATAGGAGCCAGAAATTTTTCTGGGATTGAACCCGGGACTTCGTACATGGGAGGCAGGTGCTCAACCACTGAGCTACATCTGCTCCCTGCCAGAAATATTTTTTATATAAAATGTCAAGATATCGTTTCTTTCCTGCTGTTATAGACTTATAAGTCATGGAAGAGGTTTCTCAAATGCATGCTCAGTGGTGATGGCGAGAGCCACATCTAAGTGTGAAAGGAATTGTGTAACTTCACCACCATTTCTAAAAATCAACTCAATGATTTTATTGTACTCTCTTACAGCTGAAACAAAAACAAAACCCCAAAACCCAAAACTTACCATTTTTTGCATTTTTCCCATTGAGAAAGAAGATAAATGTCAAAAACTAGAAACATTTGGTTTTTATAATGTCTATAATAAAATTATTAACTCCAATTTTTTTCTCCTGTTTGTTCAAATTATATTGTTTTATTTGTGGTAGGCAAAATAATTATTTACAATCCACGCACCACACCTCCCCCTAAGAGGATGAATCCAGGTAACTGGGGTGTCCAGAGTGCCTCTGCTGACAAGTGATGGGCCTGCAGGCATAAAACTGAAGCACAAACTGCTCCGCATAAGATCTGGGGGAGGAGGGAAAGACGGGGGGTGGGGGCTGAGAGCAAGAGATGCGGACTTGAAAAGACTCTCAAGAAGCTGAAGCTGAAGTGGCTGTTTGGGGGAAAGGCAAGATTTTAAGGGGGCTATCAGCTAGGGACCTGGACTAGGGATTTGGAGGGAATTTTATGTTGGATGTGAAACCTAACCACCCAGTTCCCACTAAACCTCTGTCTCTGTAATGAAACCATGAGCAAACTCCCTATTTACTAATGCAGTAGATTTTCTTTGGGTGAATGAAGAGAAGTTATGAGAATATAAGCTTATTAGCAGGAGTCAGCCACTTTTTGGGTTACATAGCTACCCTTTCTGGTATGTAAGGACTATACCACAAACACTAAAAGTACTAATACAATGATAAAAAGGTAATTTAAATTTTTAGAAAGATACTCTATAGACTAACTTGTAATTTGTTTAGTCTATATTATTTTCTTCTGGTAAGAATTTGAAAGAAGCATAAAACTATGTAACAACTAAAGGCCAGTTTAATGAATTACAATTGGTCCATTTCTCATAGCTTCCCTCCGGATAGTCTTTGTATGACAGATACACTGAATTATTGCGGGATGACTAAGCTTTCATATCTCATGCTAAGGGGAGCTCAGTTATTGTTGCATATTTCTCTTCTATAATAAATTTCTTTTGAAAATCATGAGAGTAACTTCAGAAATGAAAAATCTATTGCATGAAAGCAATTCATAAATGAATGGATTAAAAATCTGAAAGAATCCTCTTACTAATAAAGTGGTATTAATTAGAGATGCAGAGGAAAAGAAATTCTTAGATAATTGATTATAATTCTAGATGAAATTGTACTGATCAAACAAAAATACCTTTATATGAATATTTCCTTATGTTGAAATATGACTGACTCTTTAAAAATGTTTTTCTCTGTCTAATGTCTTTCTATAGATAATGACTTTGAAAACTAGGAAAGTTATCATTTCACTTATCTAACTGAAATATTTGCTCTTTTAAAAATCACATTTAGTAATGTGATTAAAATATGAAAAATAGAACCACTTAAATAGTAAAGAAATACTTTACTATTGTTAGAAATACAATTTATCCTTGAAAATTTAGGGTAGTATAAGAACACACTAGACTTATAATTAGTTGGAAGATTTAGGATAGTACCTCAGAACTGAGGTAGGGAAAGGGAGGAAAAGGGAGCTAACCTGGCAATGGAGAAGAACCAATGGAGAAATTCCCACCAGAAGATACCTAGCCTCAGTAGAAAATCACCCGCCCCAGACCTGGTGCATCTGCCCAAGGCCCAGTGCTGGAAGACACCAGATGACAAAAGGCCCGCCCACCACCTGACCACCACAGGCTTCACCAACCCCTCCCCTGGACAGTTCCCACTTGGGTCCTCAGGAATATGGAGCCAGTAAAAATTGTAGTTTTCAATCTCTCTTTTGCATAAGGCAGACCAATGAGAACGTTGGGACTTACATGCCCTCATTTACATAGAGGGGGAAGAAGAGGGGGCGCCCAGCCTTAATAAAGCAGCCCCAGCAGGCAAGACTCATGCCTACACTCCTGTCTCGAATGTGTACTTTCGCCTTACATTAAATTCTCCTGCTACTATATGACTAGTCCTTGAATTTTTTCTCGTGACCGTGTCAAGAACACTCCTACCCTAGGTTGAGGTCTTTTTCCAAGACCTCCCAGGGCCTCTCCAACATCAAAACTGCCATCTACCAGCTGGGTGACTTGAATCTCATTTTCCTTATCTGTAAAATGAAAATAATACCCATTTTCAAATTTATAGTGCTTGGAAGCATCAAAAAAGAAATGCAAGTGAAAGTCTTAGTAAACGGAAAAATATATATATGCTAGTATAATACATGGGTATTTCCTTTCTAGAATTCAGCCCAACACCAGGCATATTTGCAGTAGTTAGGAGGATGGGCTCTTAAGCCAGACTCCCTGGGGCTGACCCAGTGTGACTCTAAGGAATTATTTAACAAATTCTCTGGATATCACTTTTTTCTTATTTGTAAAATTGGAGAATAATAGAACTATCTCATAAGGTTGTGGGTGAATTCAAT
This sequence comes from Cabassous unicinctus, assembly GCA_029593785.1. Classification (NCBI taxonomy): domain Eukaryota; kingdom Metazoa; phylum Chordata; class Mammalia; order Cingulata; family Chlamyphoridae; genus Cabassous; species Cabassous unicinctus. Next base: position 9,205 of record JAQZBX010037499.1, on the reverse strand, counting down.
ATGACAATATTTGTAAAGCAGTTGGCATCATGGCTGCCAGAAAGTATACCTCGGTATATTTTTCTTCTTCTCTTTCTCCTCTTCCCCCCTCCCCCTCACCTCCTCCTTCTCATTCTTATTCTTATTCCTATTCGGGGTAGGGGAAACCCAATTCAGCTTGATAGGAACTATCAAAAGTATTTTAAGGTTACTTACTAATATTCAAATTACATAGAAGGAAGTCATTCTAGGCCCACGGACCTGGATCGAGGCCAATATTCAGTCTAATAGTGGACAGCTTGTCCATGGTTGGGGCCCCAGAAAAGCTAGATACCAACACAATGTATATTGCTGAGATAACTCTACAAATTCTATGCTCCACAATCCTTTAGTTTGATCCAATTTAACTCCAGATGGGCTGTTTGCAGAATGCCTTATAGATATGTAGCACATGTGTGGGGCAAGGATCCGAAACCGAGTTAATATAAAATGCAGTTCCCACGCTAGAATTTTATGAATAACAGTCAACCACACTACAGTTAACAGCCCAGACTGTTTTTCATAATTTTTCTATTGAGATGTTCCTGAATGGGAATGCTGACCATGTACTCAGGACTCAACACCACTTAATTTAAGCATAAACATACTTTACCTTCTTCCTTGGTACCCTCAGCTAAGATTACATTCTTTCCTGATGATGACTATAATATTAAGTTTGAAAGGTTTGAAGGGATTTTTTTTTTCTGCCAGAAAGGAAAAGTTAGATCCCCCGATTTTTTTTTCTGGTTAGCTTCTACATACGTACTTTCACGCTCTCCTGGTTTATGAGTAGCTGGGTGGATCCTGCTCAAGTTTTAAAAATTTATATCCGAAGTGATATCAGTAATATAAAGTTTAACCCAGAAGAAATATTTTTGAGTCAGTTATAAATTTTGGAAAAAGTCTAAAATGGAAATATCTTCTCAAATTTATTATGTGGGATCCATGAAATATTTTAGTGTCCTTTATTCTGTTTCTAGTTTGTGCATACTCAGCTCAAAGATTGCAAAATTTAGGGCTGTCCATACCATATATTCTCTTTTAAAATTTATTTTTTGCATAGGTGATATATTCACATGGTTTAAAATTATATGTAAATGTATATTTTGAAAAGACTTCCTCCAACTTTTCTTTCCTTATGTCCAGTTCCCACCACCCATCTTCACAGGTAATTGTGATTATTAGTTTTTTCCTGTAGTCTTCCAGTTTCTGAGATTGTATAGCAAACAAAAACATTTGTAAAGTCTTATTTTTCTCTCTTTCATAAACAAAAGTGCACATTCTGTGCCTTGCTTTAGTCATATAACAATACACCTCCCACATTTTCCCATTAAATACATAGAAAGCTTCCTTATTCTTTCAGTTTTACAGCTGCATAGTGTTCCATTTTAGGTGTGAGCCAATCCCTACTGATAAACTTTACATTTTAGAATAGTTTTAAATTTATAGAAAAGTGGCAAGAATATTAGAGTTCCCATATCCTCCTCCCCTAGTTTCTCCTCTTGTTAACATTACTGTGGTGCATTTGTGATAACTACTAAACCAATATTCAAGCATTATTATTTTCTAAAGTCCCTATATTAATCGAATGTCTTTAGTTTTTAACTATTGTCCTCCTCCTGTGCTGGGGTCCTCTCTAGGTTACTACTTTACTTTTAGTCATTCCATCTCCTTGGGCTCCTCTAGACAACTTCTCAGGCTTCCTTGTTTTTCATGACCTTAACAATTTTGAGGAGTATTGGTCAGACATTTTGTAGAATGTCCTTCGATTTAGGTTTGTCTGATATTTTTCCCATGGTTAGCAGAGTTTATGAGTTTCAGCGAGGAAGACCCCAGTGTCATTCTCATCACATTATATCAAGAGTATATGCTAATAACATGGTTCATCACTAATGACGTTGACCTTGATCACTGTTCTGAGGTAGTCTTTGTCAGGTTTCTCTGCTGTAAATTTGCTGTTTTTCCCCCTTCTCATACTGCACTGCTTGGAAGGAAGTCACTATACATATTCCACACTGACGAGGTAGGGAATTATGAGTCACCTCCATGAAGGTGAAGTATTGACATAAATTATTTAGAATTCTGTATGGAAGATGAGTCTATTCATTCCTATTTAATTACTTGTTCAATAATTATTCATATCATATCGGTATGGACTTGTGGATCTTTAGTCTATATTTTGAGTTACAATCCAATATAGGTTATTTTGTTTTTTGCATTGTTCCAACTTTAGACATTGAGAGCTTTTTAAGTTGACTCTGTATCCCTTAGACATACTTCCATCATTTTGTTTTTTGGGCACTTATTTTCTGACACTACAAGATGCTCCAGCCTCATCTTTTTTTATTCCCTGCTCCAACCCTAAAATGAGATATTTCTCTAAGGAGCCCTGGATTCCTTTTACTAGAGAATGGAATTATAAGCCAAGATCTGGGTGCTAGATATACTTATTCCTATTGGGTTGCCATTGCTTCTAGGCCCTCTCAGCACATAGAGTTAAGAAATATGTTTGTATACTAATCTATCTATATACATAATAATTATTTCTACATATATATATCTATATCTATATTAGCCTAAACATTATTTCATACTGATGTCTCTGACTGATGTTTCTAATCTTCTTTTACTAATATTTCTGTAACTAATAAATTTGTACATGTGTCGGGTTTTATGTATGCAAGATAAATTCCCACAAGTGGAATTTCTGTGTCAAAGGGACAATACATTTGTAAATTTGATAGGTATCTGCTAATCTATACTCCACAGGGGGATTTTCAATATACACTTCCAAATGCAATATTTGAGTACCTGCTTTGTTACAACTTTGACAACTGAGGATGCTTGTCAATTGTCAAATTGACATGCATGTCAATCTGCTATGTGACAAATAATATTTCAATGTAGTCTTATTAGTACTTCTCTTATTGTTAAGGGTTAGCTTTTCATTTGTTTAAGAACCTTTTGTATTTCTTTGATCATACCCTTGGTGTACCTTTCTATTTCATTATTGGTCATTTTCTCCATGGTTTCTGCATGGTCTTTTTATATTAGGGAGCTTGTTTGAAATGCAATAATTTCTCCCAGTTTCATGTTATTCTCTTGATTTTTCTTTCAGCATTTTGTTTTTGTAGAAATTATATATATACATGTATATATATACACACACACATACAATTTAGCAAGCTTTTTCTTTATGATTTCAGAATTTTGAGACATAATTATAAAGACCTTCCCCCATCCAAGATTGCAATGAAATTAATCCATGTTTTCCTCTAGTATTTTCATACCGTCACTTATTTTACATTTAAATGTTGATCTATTTGGAATGTATTCTTGTTTATGCACAGAGAGAGGTTTGGATACAATTTTATTTTTCAGATGGATATAAAACTGGATAGTTGTCCCAATATTATTTATTGTATAGTACATCTTCTCACCACAGATTTGAGATGCCATCTTTACTATATACTGAATTTCAAAGATTGTTTCTAGACTTTTTGTTCTGTTCCTTTGGTCTGTCTAGACACCACTGTGTTCAATATTCACCACTGTGTTAGTATTTGAGCTTTTATATTACTAGTACTACTGCTAAAATATGGTATAGCTTATTATACTTTTTACAAAACGTTTTCTGGCTATTTGTATTGTTTACTTTTCCATATTTTAGAATCAGCTTATTAGTAATTCACCCCTAGGCATTTCACATATGTATAGTTAGTATTTTATTGTGATATTATATTATACATTAACTTAAGGAGATTTAGTATCTTTATGATATTGAGTCTAAGAATTTTGTGTGTTTTTTCACAATTGTTGAAATCTTCCTTTGTGTCCTTTAGTAGTGCTTTGAAGTTTTCTTCAAAACTTGCACATTTCTTTTTAAAGTTAATTTCTTTTTCTTTTTCATTGTTAGTACATATATAACTTTTCTTTCATTAAACCTTCTCTCTTTGTTTTTACACATATTTTTTTCACAAAAAGAATCATGCAGCAAAATTGACTTTTCCTTTTCAATGTACAGTTATATTCATTCTAACACATGTATAAATTCATGTAATCACCAGCACAATCAGGATACAGAACAGTTCCATCAACCCAGAAAACTTCCCCTTTTTTATAGTCATGTCCCCTCCCCACCCCACCTCTGGGAAACCACTGATTTGTTTTCTACCACTATAGTTGTTGCATCTTTTGAGAATGTCATATAAATGTATACATATAGTATGTAACCTTTTGAGATTGGCTTCTTTAGCTCAACATACTGCTACTCAGATTCATTCAAACTGTTGAGTGCATCCATGGTTTATTCATTGTTATTGCAGGACACATCATAGTTTGTTTATCCATTCACCTGTTGAGGGTCATTTGGATTGTTTTCAGTTTGGAGCAATTTTGAATAGAGCTGCTATAAACCTTCATATAAAGGTTTTTATGTGAACATATGCTTTTCTTTCTCTAGGGTAAATACCCAGGAGTGAGACTGCTGGGTCATATAATTTTAAAAGAAACTGCCAAATTATTTTCCAGAGTAACTATGCTATTTTGCATTACTACAAGCAATGTATGTATTTGAATTCTAGTTGCTCTTCATCCATTTCAGCATTTGGTATTGTCAGTGTTTTTTTTTATTTTAGTCATTCAAATAAGTCTGTGGTGTTATAGTCATTTTGTTTTGCATTTATCTAATGAATAATGTCGCTGAACAGCTTTTTATGTGCTATTTGCTATTCTTATGTCCTCTTGGTAAAGTGTTCAAATTCTTTATCCTTTTTTAAAAATAAGCTTTTATTTTAGAAGAGTTTTAGATTTACAGAAAGTTGCAAAAATAGTATAGATAGTTTCCATATATTCTAAACATAGTTTCCCCTATTGTTATCATCTTACATTGCTATGGAACATTTATCACCAGTAATAAATCAATATTGATACATTATAATGAAATAAAGTCTGTAATTCAACTTTCCTTACTTTTTTAACTAATGACCTTCTTCTGATCCAGTATCCCATCCAGCACGCCACATTACATTTACTCTTCACATCTCCTCAGGCTCTCTTAGACTTTCACTGTTTCTCACACATCCTTGTTTTTTATGACCTTGAAGAGTACTGGTCAGCTATTTTGTAGAATGGTCCTCAATTTGGGTGTGTCTGATTTTTTCTCATGGTTAGACAGAGGTTATAGATTTGGGGGTTGGATGCAAGTCCTTTGTCATGTATGTGATTTGCACATATTTTCTCCCTCTCTGTAGCTTGTCTTTTCATTCCTAACACAGCAAACGTTTTAAAAATTGTATTTAGTTCCAATTTATCAACATTTTCTTTTATGGATCATGTTTTTGCTGTCATGTCTAAGAACTTCTTGTGTAACTCCAGGTCACAGAGATTTTCTCCTGAAAGTTTTATACTTTTGCATTTATATCTATAATCCAATTTGAGTTCATTTTTGTTTAAGGTGTGATCTTTAGGTTGAACTGAAGCTCATTTTTTCCCCCAGTATGAATGACCAATTGTTCCAACAAAATTTGCTGAAAATTTTACCCTGTTCCATTGAATTGCTTTTGCATATTTGTCAAAATCAAATGGCCATATTTATGTGTGCTTATTTCTGTACTATCCATTCTGTTCCATTGATCTATGCATCTATCCCTTCACCAATACCAAACTGTCTTTATTACTGTATAGTAAGTCTTAATATTGGTGATTGTATTTCTCTAATTTTATTCTGATTTTTCAAAATTATTTTAGCTATTCTAAGCCCTTTCCATATAATTTTAAAATCAATTTGTCTATATCTAGAAAAATACAGTTGGGAGTTTGATTGATAGTGCCATAAATCTATAGATCAATTTAAGAAAACTTGATGTCTTTACCACGTTGAGACTTCCAATCCATGAACACAGTATGTCTCTCCAATTATTTGGATCTTCTTTCACTTCTTTCATCAGCATATTGTAGTTTTTAGCATAGATGCTGTATATATTTTGTTAGATTGATGTTTAAATACATTTTTAGAGTCATCATTAATGGTATTATTCTTTGAAATTTTGGTTTCCAATGTATATTGTTGGTATATAGAAATATAATTGACTTTTTTGTGTTGGCCTTATTCCTGAAACCTTGCTAAATTCATCTATTAGTCCTAGGATTTTATTTTTGGATTTTGTGGAATTTTCTATATAGACAATCATATTGCCTGAAAATAAGGGACACATGTCCAATCAGCCTTTTATTTCCTTATCTTACCTTACTGCACTGGCTAAGACTTCCAATACTATGCTGAATAGGAGTGATGAGAGTAGACACTGCCTCCAATCTTAGGAGAAAAGTATTTGACCTTTCACCAGTATGTACGGGTGGTAGCTGTAGGTTTTTTGAAGATATTTATTAGGTTGAGGAAGATCCCTTCTTTTCCTTGGCTTCTGAGAGTTTTTTTTTAAAAATCATGAGTGTATTTTGTCAAATGCTTTCTCTGCATCTATTAATATGATCATGTGGTTTTTCTTCTCTAGATGGTTATTATGGTGGATTATATTGATGGATTTTCAAATATTGAACTAGCCTTGCATTTCTGGGATAAACTCCAATTAGTCATGTACATTATTCATTTTATATATTGCTTGATTCAATTAAATAATATTTTGTTGAGAATTTTTGTGTCTATGTTTATGAGGGATTTTTTGTCTGCAGTTTCTTTTCTATTGTTCTTTCTTTTTTCACTTTCCTTGTTAGTTTTTATAAGGCTATAAGGTTTATAGCCTTATAAAATGACCTAGGAAGTGTAGGTAGTGTTCTTTTCTCTACTATTTCTGGAAGAGATTACATAGTATTGTTGTTATTTACTCACTAAACCTTTGGTAGAATTTCTCAAAAGGATCTGGGCCTGGGTGTTTTTTATTTTTGTTTTGTTTTGCTTTCTTGGAAGATTTAAGCTACAATTTCAATGGTTTTAATAGTTGTAGGGCCTTAAGTTTATCTATTTCATCTTGGAGGTGTTTTGATAGTTTGTGGTTTTTAAGGAATTGGTCCATTTCCTCCAAGTTTTCTAATTTATGTGCATAAGTAATATTCCTTAATATCGTTAATGTCTGCAGGCTCTGTAGTGACATCCTATTTTTAATTCCTGACAATGATCATTTCTGTCTTCTCTCTTTGTTATTTTATCAATTTTGCTTCATGTTTATCAATTTTATTGTCCTTTCAAAGATCCAGGTTTTGGTATCATTGATTTTCTTTATTGGTTTTCTGCTTTGAATTTCATTGATTTCTGCCCTTACTTTATTATTCCTTTCCTTCTGGTAGTTTGCTGGCAATCCTTGGTGTTATTTGGCTTGTAGATGCGTCACTCCAATCTCTGCCTCTGTTTTCACACGGCCCTCTTTCTGTCTGAAGTATTCTCCCTGTGTTTTTCTATGTTCACATGACATTCTCCTCGTAGTGTATGTCTGTCTGTGTCTCTCCTTCTCTTCTTATAAGGGCACCAGTCATACTGGATTAAGAGCCCACCCTACTCCAAAATGAATACATCTTAATTTAACTCACTGCATCTGCAATGACTATTTCCAAATAAAGTCACATTCTCAGGTACGGGGGTTTAAAACTTCAACATATCTTTTTTTTGGGAGGACACTATTCAACACATAATAAAAGGTGTAAACTTAGATGACTGACTTGAGACTATTTTCTTTTCTAATATGAGAATTTAATGCTATAAGTTTCTAATTCCTAGCACTAATTTAGCTGCATCTCACAAATTTTCATTTGATAGATTTTCACTTTAATTTATATAAAAATATTTTCTAATTTCCCTTGAGGCTTCCAATTTGATCTATGATTATATAGAAGTATGTTGTGTAATTTCCAAGTGTTTGGATATTTTCCCAACATATATCTGTTATCAATTTCTAGCTTAATTTCATTATGGCCAAATAACATACTTTGCATGATTTTAATTCTTTTAAGTTTGCTAGGTTTGTTTTCTAACCCACAATATAATCTATCTTGTTGAATGTTCACTGAACATTTTAACAGCTTTTTAACAAGCTAATGTTCACTGAAAAGAATAAATATTGTGCTGTTTTGGGGTGGACTGTTCTATAAATTTTAATTAGATCCAGTTGGTTGATGGTGTTTTCCTTTGGGTTTAATCTGTCTGTGGTTCTGTCAGCTTCTTGAATTTGAAGGTTTATGTCCCACCAAATTTGAGACGTTTTCAACTCTTTATTTCTTGAAGTGTTTTTTCAGCACTGCACTCTTTCTCCTGTCCTCCTGGGACTCTGATTACATGTATGCTAGAACTTAGTTGTTCCATAGATAACCGAGGCTTTGTTCATTTGCCCCCACCTTTCTTTTTTTCTCTATTGTTCAGATTGTATAATTTCCAAAATCTATTTTAAAGTTCACTGAGTTTTCTTTCATCCTCTCCATTCTGCTGTTGAGTCAATCCATTGAGTTTTAATTTTGGTTCTTGGGTATTTCAGTTCTAAAATTTCTGTTTGCTTCTTGTTCATGACTTACTTTCCTTTGATGAATCTCTATATCTTAACATTTGTTTCAACAGTGTTCGTGATTGCTCAGTTGAACATTTTTATAAAAGCTGTTTTGAAGGTTTTGTCAGATAAACTCAATGTCTGTGCCATCTTATTGTCAGCATCTTATTGTTGGCATCTTTTCATGCAAGTTGAGAATTGGGTGATTCTTTGTTTGCCAGTAATTTTGGTGATTATAGCTGGGGAAAATGTTTAGGGGATTGAAAGATTCTGAAAAGATTTATGTTTTAAGAAAAGAAAGCAAAGTCAGTCTTTTTGATGATTTGCTAAGAATACTTTGCTCAGAAGATCATAGTTTAAAAAATGGAAATAATGTTATATTACTTATTAGGCTTCATAATAAAATATTCATTCCTAAGAATAGTATTGGAAAAGAGTGATTTCTCAAATCTAATTACTGGAAACTTCTGGTTTTGTTTTAGCTTTATAACATGTTCCCCATGTGTAATCAGTTAGTTAATATCATATAAATTGTTAATTATAAAGTGTAATTTTGCATATCATTTTGTTCTACTGGTACAGTTATTTTTTAAATTTGACATTCCCATATCTCAGCAAAAGCAAAAAAGGAATTTTCCCTCTTGCATAGAAGGAAAAAAATGGTGTCTTCTCCTTCTCACATAAGAAAACTATTAACA
>JAQZBX010037498.1:0-23772 GCA_029593785.1 Cabassous unicinctus | reverse complement strand
TCTAAAAACCACCTCAGCCATCCTCCTGGTTTTGCTATTTCAGGGACATCTGAATTTCCCTTTCACATGACCACATTAATGTTTGTGCACTGCTGCCCCCTGCTGGTCACCTGGAACCCATTTTCTCTAGCACCCAAGAAAATGTCATTTACAAATGTCAATTACTTTTCAGTTCCCTTTTCTGCCACCCCCTACCTGAAATAGCACTCTTCCCCAAGGACTCTGTTGGGAGACAATTCCATCTGAGCTAATGGGCAAACATAGTGCAAATCTGTGGGTTTCCTTGTACAGCCACCCCAGGGACCCTCCACCCATGTGGCTTGTCAGAGGCAGTGGAAAATATGAAACATGCCATCTTGCTGCTCCAAGGACCACTTTATGAAAACCGCTCCCTTGAATTAATGTCCATTCAAGCACAAGTGGCGTTTCTTCCCAGAGGATTCAGGGGCAGCCAAAATGCCAGCCAGCCCGTCCCCATCCCCTTCATTTGCTAATTTTATATGATAACTCTTTCTTCTTGACGAGGCTGCTGCTTCCTGGAAACCAACCCATCTCAATTGCCACTAGAGAGGGAGGTTGGGCCCCAAGTTCCAGAGGCCCCTGAGCTGTCAAGAAACTCCTGGGGTGCCAGCCTCCCCTGAGGCCATCTTCATTTTAATAGCCACATTCCAGGAAGGTGACGTGCTTCAGAAAGTTAAGGGGAGGTGGAAAAGTAACTTTGGTTGGGATGATCCCAGGTCCACTGTGCTGGGTGGGAGGCACACAAAGATAGATAAACTGCAGCCCAACACTCTTGGGCAGCTCACAACCCAGCAGTCTGCTTAGTGCCTTCACCCATGGGCTATGCCGAGCCAGCTTTCATGGTCTCAGGACTAGTCTTACCAAAACCTGCCATTTCCACCCCCTCCAGCAACACCTCCCACTGTATTTCTCTCTCAGGGTTTCTCTGCCTGTCCCCTGCCATATCCAGTTTCCAGCACTGCAGTGAGGCCCCCCTGGCCGGTGTACCCTGGTGGGCCTCTTGTTAGGAGCCAGCAGTTCTCCAAGTTCATCAGGAACTTAATAGAAATGCAAATTCTTGGGCCCCAGCCCAGACCTACTGAAGCAGAAGCTCTGGGGCTGGGGCCCAGCCATCTGTGTTCTAATAATGTGACTCTAATGCATGCTCAAGTTTGGGAATTCCTGCTATAAACTTCTCTATACACCAACTCCCGACCAAAAATGTCTCTTGGCTATGCCTTATTAGTGTCGATGGGGGAGAAAAAGTTTTAAAAGTCTGATAAGCTATTCATGCCAATTATTGATGCCCATGGTCTATTCACCCTTGGAGGCCCAGATTGAATGGGAAACCGTCTCTTAATTCTCCAGCCTCTGGCCAGGAAAAATCAATCAATCCCCCTTCTCTCCTGGGCTGCTCCTTGCACTGTGCCACAATGCTCATTGTCCTTTGTTATTCAAAGTGTGGCCCAGGGACCAGCTTCCCCTCCATCCCTCGGGAGCTGGATTGAAATGTAGACTCTCAGGCCTCACCCTAACTAATCTGAATCTGCATTTTAGCCAAATCTCCCCTTGCCTGGCAGGTGCACTGAGGTTGAACATTGTCATAATCAGGTGCTTTCTGCTTGACACACACACACACACACACACCATGGATTGTGAGACGAATCTTGGAAAGCTTGACCTTATTCAGCTGTGGGTCTGTTCAAGCAGGGCCGAAGATAGTCACTTTTAGCATTAGTAAGTGGTGAGTGAATGGTATATTGAAAAAAATAAGTCCCTTCTTCACTCTTAACTAGGGACTTTTGAAGACGAGAATGACTAAATCCAGGACCAAAACTCTATAACTGTTTTCAAGCACCACAATGCACAGGAGAATCAGAGAGTTTATGGGCGGGGCCCTTCAATCATATTACATTCAGCGCCTGCGGAGAGCTGACGCAACAAAGCGAGACAAGCAGACACAGAGGAAACACGCAACGATTGGACAGAGTGGACAGCGAGCACAAGCAGTGGCAGGAGTGGGGGGTGGGGGGCAGGATAAATAAATAAATAAATAATCTTAAAAAAAAAAAGTTACAAGCCCTCTGCCCGCACTTCATCCCAAATCACCCTGGGTCACCCACACTCATCCTCCTGCCCCAGGGATCCTAGTCCCAGACCAGGAAAACCTACCTCATTTTCCGTAGTTTTCCAGCTGTCAGTGATGCAGGAGAGAGTTAGGGGTGTGGATAATAGACAACTATGGAATATCCAAAATGTGTTTCTTTTGCCCCTGAAATTCGGAATATGATTTTTATTTCCCAGAAGGTATATTATCCCAACCCAGGTTCAGGTGTGTGACAGAAAAAACCCAAGTCTCCCAAAGACCAGCTCACAGAGCAGCTGAGAGGCAAGGCAGCCAGGACAGAGTTACCTGGAGAAGGCACCAAGCAGAGAGGCCACTTGGAAAACCGAGTTGGCTGGCTGTGTGGGAGCTTGGCCAACAGGATGGAGCCTTTGGTTTACAGGGATTCTTTTCCTTTCAAAGGCGGCTCATCTGCAGGAAACAACCCAGCCCCACCTCCACTACAATTTCACATCACACTTCAGAGTAAAACGAGGCGTGGGAGCCCCCTGTCACCGGTCAGTCAGGAAACTGGCAGCGCTCGGCTGATATTTCACAGCGGAGGTGGCAAGATTGCTTCCAATAGCACACTTGCAGGTGATGGGCAGTGCCAAGATAAAATTACAAACCCAGGAGCCCAGGTGGCCAGGCAAGGGCTGTTTTACTGCGTTGAAATAAAAATGTTCCTTGATGGTGTTTCATCCCACCTGTGTTAGCCACGTTTCTGAAACGTGATGCTCTAGCCTCCCGCTTACCAAATCCCACAGTCCTGAGGCTCAAGTGGCAGATGGGCATCTCCAGCAGGAGGCAGGTAATGACAGGTGACAGGAGGCACCAGATGCCCAGGCCTAGCTGCATGCCAGTTGCAAAGGGGGCACAGCTGTGCCTCCTGCACTCAGGCTTCTCCTTCCCGAGCAATGCTCTCCCCCAGGAGCTCCTTCTCCCCTTTGTTAGTGCTCCCAGGGCCTCGGGCTCCTGCTGCCTTCCTGTTCTCACACCCCACTTCTCTGGGGAGCCCTTGCTCTAAGCCCAGCAGGCCTTGGCTTGAAAGGTCTATGCTTTATATTTTGTAGTGAAAGGGACAGTTTTCTGCATTGATAAGAGGAGTTTTCCGCACTGGTGATGGGTACAAGAAGCCTGGGGGCTGGGTGGGATAGGCACGTGGATTTTCCTAACACCAACTGCCTTTTCTCTGTGTACACATATGAAAAAACAAATCTTGTTTGGGCTTCTCTGCACTACAAGCTTCCTCCACCGTAATTCTTGGGAATATTGAGTAGGATTACAAATTCCCCCCCTTGGGTAACCCATCTGCCTGGAAGCTTCCAGTGCCAGACCGAATTTTCCAATGATGGCTGTGGCATCTCCCCACCCACGTGCTCTCCTGCAATGCAACCTCGCCTAGCCCCTTCAGAAGGCAGTCTATTCTTCTCCCCTCCTGGAATCTGGGCAGGCCCTGGGGCCACTTTGAGCAACAGATTATGTCAGCAGTGATGCTGAGCCTCTCGCAAGTGGCTCCTCCAGCTGCCCCAGCTAAGTTCATGCATTTCTGAGGGGAGTCACCCAGCCAGCCATATGCTCCCTGAATTCCTGAACAGCAAAATAAAATGGTTTTCAGCCACTAATTGGGTTGGGGGCGGGGGGGCAGTTAAGTAGCAGTCAGTAACCAGAACAACTCCTCTGCCCCAAAATATCTTCCCTACATGTCCAGCACATTTTTTGAAAACCCTCTACTGGTCAGCCCTATAGGGACTAAAGCATAAAGAACCCTTGCTAAAGTGTGAATGGTGTCTAGAGATATAAACCCAGAGCAGGTACCAGATGTTAACACCCATGGGCAGTTAATCTAGGACTTTCTCACCTAGCAGAGACCTGAGAAAATGGAGCAAGTCCCTGACACCAGGCTAGAGGAGGCGGTGGGGGGAGGGGGGGTGGGGAATCACACCCAGAGGCTACCTACCAGGGCTGGGTGGGGTGAAAAGCCTGGGGTATCAACCCCTGGGAGGAGATGCAAGCCCATAGTATCCCTGTAGGCAAAACTGATTCCACCTGACACTAATAATAGTTCACTTCTGGAGTAAAGGATCACTCTGGGCTTCAGAATCAGGGTGAGCTAGTTTCAACCTGCTGTCCTTCCAAAGATAACAGGACTGGGCTTCCCTAGGTGACAGGAAACCATTGCCTAGGAGGCTACAGGAATAACATAACTCCAGTAAAAGCTTGCCGGGGGACAGAATGGACAGGGAGAGGATCGCTCCCTGATGAGGTGTGTACAGGTCTGAAATCCCTAGGACTAGAATGCTTGGGGCCAGATGTGTTTAGAAATTCAAAATTTTCTGAGTTTTAAGAAGGTGATACACCACTTCAATTGTATACTCCTAAATACCCCCAGCAGGATCTGCAGAAGAACCCTGTAATCTCAGATACACGTGTATCTGCAGCAAAAGGTAAGAATTATCTTACACAGTGGGATAAAGAAATAACATAAATAGCCTCACATCAGGTTGGTCTAGGTTTTGCAGCCAAATAACTTATAGGAAACTTCCAGTTTTCAGACCGTTTTGAGTCTGGGATCATGGATGTCTTGTGCTCACATTTGGTCAGATTTCCTGGCAAAGCCATTTGTCAAGATGTCATTGAGGAAGTAGTTTCTAAGCCAGATGCCGTGAGATGGTCAGTGTCTGCTTTCTCAGGGCATTTAGCTCAGAGGCTCCTTGAAAGCAACCCCTACCCCTGGGAGACCCATAGGCTCTACCCATCTGGCTGCTCCTTAGGCACTGAAGGAACAACGGGGGAGAACACGTGTTTCCTGTCGCACACATGACCTGTGTCTCCAGCAGGCCACGGGGATTGCATCTGGAGACACTCTGCATCACCACCAGCTCGCACTGCACCTGATACCCAACAATCACTCATCGCACGTCTGATGGCAAAGGGGAAGATCAATTTCAAAACGACCCAGGCTTCATTCTCCATCTTGTAAAAAGATGGGGCAGAAACATTCAGTATTTGCTTTTTTTCTGTTTTGTTTTTTTTTAAAGATTTATTTATTTATTTATCCCCCCCTTGCTTCTTGTGTTCGCTGTGTCCATTTGCTGTGTTTTCTCTGTGTCTGCTTATCTCCCCCCTGCTGTGAGGTCTTGCTGCATCAGCCCACCACGCTGCGCAGGCCGGCCTGCCCTCACAAGGAAGCCCCGGGAAGCGAACCCGGGGCCTCCCATATGGTAAACGGGAGCTCTATCAATTGAGCCACACCCGCTTTCCAACACTCAGTATTTGTAACTCATTCATTCCTCGGTCCTCACTGTGCAAAGTATCAAGCTAAGGCCTATGAACACAAAAGAGTCAGACAGGGCTCCATCCTGACCTCAGGTAGCTCAAGTACGTGCAAGCTTCACCATGACAAAAGCCAGGAAGCGTGAAGACGACTGAGTGACAACCGTGGTCATATATAAAATCCCTGACATTATAACACCTCACTACTCTCACACCCATTCTCTCTCAACAGAAAGGCATTACTATTCTCATTTTACAGATGAGGACATCGAACTTGTCGAAGATCCCACATGTGTCGATGACTAGGCTGAGCCTTGAACCCGACACTTTGAATTAATCCTGTGCTCTCAACGCAGGGATTTAGAAGTTGTCCTCAGATGAGGCTGAGCATGGGAAGGGGTGGGAGAGTTGGAGCAACATGGGGAAAGAAGAAGTGGATGGTGTGGCATTTGAGCTGGTGCTTGAAGGGTTAGTAGGGTTTGAGCAAGCCTAGAATGGGGCAGGTGATAGTAGGGGAAGGTATTCTAGTTGGGGTCACATACAGGCAAATGCACCAGCCTCCACTGTGAACAAGTGGTCCCCAGTCTGGCTGGAGTATAGGCTGGAAAAAGGTGAAGTACAGAAGGCAATGCCACAAAGGTGATTTTAAGTAGGTGGGGGTGGGGGAAGGGGAGGAAGCTTCAACTCTACCTGTAACAATTTTTCCCTTAACCAGATTTTAAAATGTGACAAAATATTAACATGTCACTTCTGGGTACTCGTTATACTATTTTCTGTACTTTTCTATGCTGTTAATATTTATTTTTAAAAAATCCATTTGGTGGGCACTAGATTCAAGGCCCTTGCATGCCAAGCTAAAGACTTTGGATTTATTCTATGGGTGTCTTCTAAGGGCCCCTTTTGATGGGGAGGATGATCCAATCAAAGCTCTACTTTGGGTCAAAGATTCTGACAGCATCGCTTAGCCCTGGGCTAGAGCAGAGAGAGGGTAGAGGCAGGGAGGCCAGTCACAACCCCTACCTACAGACTTCGTCCAACTGAGGAGAGGAGCCTGCTTCAGAATCACCTGGAGGACTGCTCAGAGCATAGGTTGCTGGACTCCACCCCAACAGTTTCTGATTCAGCTGCTCTGGGATGGAGCTGAATGATGTGCATTTCTCACAGGTTCCCAGGGGACGCTAATGCTGACTCTGTGACCCAGGGACCATGCTCGGCTAACCACTGCTTGAAACAACTCTAAGCATGGCCCCTGCCACTCCCCCTGGTGCTGGGCACTCTTCACAAAGTCCCTGAGAAGTAGCTATTATCACCTTCATTCATAGAAAAAGAAACCAAAGATCAAAGATGCTAAATTGTCCAAGGTCACAAGTAGTAGACAACAAGACTAGCAATGGGGTCTTTTTTTTTTTCTTCCTACACCACTACTTCCCCAGAGCTGGCTCTCACTGAATGAAAATATTTTCCCAGGTCCACGCTAAATTGAACAAAACAAGGACAATGGGAGTTTTGCATTAAGTTAGCCTTCTGAACTCAATTTAATGGAGTCTTCATTTTTTTCTAAGACGGTCTCATTTATATTTTAGGGAGGTAAAATGCTTCCATGCTTTTAAAATGATGGTAGCAAGGGATGGTCTTTTTCTTTTCTTTTTTTCCCCATTTTTAATGTTCTTATTTGGCAAAATAAGTAAGTGAAGACCTATTTTAGTCTTTTAAAAAAATCCTGGTCTGTGAAATTCACGACAAGAGTTGCCTCCCAGCATCTAAGTGGCATCTGCATTTTACAGAGTAAAGATGGCTTAGGGTGACTTGTCAAAGTGGGTAGGTGGGGCAGAGCCACAATCCCAGACCCCAGACCAATCCTCTCCCCATTAGACCTATGGCAGGTTCTTCAGAGGCACTGGCTTCTGGGGGTGTATCAGGCAGCGTTCTCCAGAAAAACAGAACCAACAGGATGTATCTGTGTATATGTGTATTATTTATATATATGTGTGTGTGTGTATATATATATATATATGAAATTTATATAAGGAGTATATGAACGAGTGTGTGTATATAAATATAAAGAGATTTATTATGAGGCTCGTGGTAGTTGTGAGGGCTGGCAAGCCTGAATTGCACAGCAAGACAGAGGCTAGAAATTCCCTTGAGAGTGGTGCCGAATTCTTGAGTGCAAATTCCTTAGGTTGGAAACTCGGGAAGGTGTGGAGGGTGTAGTCCTGAGGTAGGATTCCTGAGCTCTGAAACCCTCAGTTCCTTGCATTTAAGACCTCCAACTGAGGGGCTGAGGCCCACCCCCATTATGGAGGGCCATCTCCTTTTCTTCAGCTCATCTGGTCGTAGATGCTAATCCCATCCGAGAACCTCCACAGCAACAACTAGGGCAGTACTCCATGGCAACAGCTGGACACCATAACCTAGCCAAGGTGACTCATAAAATTAACCAGGGATGACACTTTCTTCCCCTGGGCTGTTGGCAGCCACAGGCACAGGTCACAGGGAAGCATGAGGAGCCTTTTACCCCCCACATCCCGATCTGCTCTACCAGGCATCCCCAGCAACTAAGGCAGAGACACATGAACCCAGCTTCCTGCTACTTGCACTTATTTCTGCTCTGACAGTAGCTGGAGTGAAGAGAGGAGGGTTGATGTTCCCATGAGCACTTCAAAGGAGGACCCTGAGTCAGAAAGAGGGAGGCTCTGCTTCCAGGCCCCAGTGTCATAGAAATAAACGGTGGCTCCAACCAGCCCAGAAGGCAGCCCAGTGCAGGAGCCGAGCCGCTGGGATCTGCAGCCTGGGCTCCATCCTGCTGTCCCCTCGTATTGGGACTCTCTCTCTCTGGCTGAGGTTCTTCATACATCACATCAGAGCAACAGTACCTGCTTCATAGGGTGGTTGTAAAGATTAAACGCGTTAATATATTGAGAGCAACTAAGAACGGTGCCTGTAATATAAATTACATTTGGAAGTTGGCTTTTATTATTATTCTTCACGTTCGTTAAAGAAACATTTATTGATGCCTACAAAGCTCTCAAGGGTTGACGAGACAGATGGGACCAAGTCCCTCCTCTCCAGAACCTCTGGCAGAAAAATAAATGAACGATCGCATTATAGACAAAGAACTCTGTGTGCTGAAGCACAGGTAACATGGAAGCCCAGAATGGTGGCCAAGTAAGGGGCTGCCCAGAGGAGGGGATGATTGAGCTGACCACATGCCATATAATGAAGCAGAGGTGGCCTCCGGGCAGGACGGGGACTCCCAATCTCCCAGCATGCAGGGGCCATGGCAGGCAAGGCTCTGGAAGTAGGAGGAGAAGCCCAATGCTCCATGCTGGATCACATTTGCACAAGGAAGAAGAGCCATAAATATTCTCCACTCAAGTTATAAAATGACTGAGTCATTTAAGTAGCTTTTAGATGTTCATAATTATTTGGGGTGAGTGGGGACAGAATCCTTTGTTCCATTAGAGACGTACACAGAAGAAACCCCATAATCTGAATGTAGACACAGTACATTAAAATGCAAATTAAGAATTAAATAGCAAAACAATGGAATTCTGCCAATTTTTTTTTTATTGCTGTACAAATTGCTAATCAGTACCCAGTGTCATGTTGGTTAATTTGTTCAACAAGAGAAAAAAAAAGATAAAGATCCCAGAGACAGAAACGAGGAGGCCAGCACAGTGCAATCAATTGTGTACAAAACATCTGCATGACCTTGATCCTTTGGGAAACTCTTCCAAATATCTCACTCGGGAATCAAACTGACAATTTTCATTCTGGATCTGGAGGCATGGTGGTGGGGAAGACACACCTCTGTGGTTCAAGCCAGAGACAAAATGGGTTGGACCAAACAAGAGCCATGAGGCCCCTTTTCTCATGGAGTGGACTAGTGGTAGACACAGCCAAGCAACAAGTAAATAATTAAACAAGATGATTTCAGAGAGTGTTAAGTGCTATGTGGAGAGTAAAACGGAATGCACAGAAAGACACTGGAAAGTCGGGGTGGTGAGGCCAGTTGCCTACTTGATATCATTCTTTCCTTTTTTATTAACAGAACTGCAATTTTGTGGGAGCAGCAGGTCCCAGGCTCCTACACAGCTAGCGATACCCATGCAATGGTGCCCAGGCAGTGGTGACCATGTGATACAACCCGAACAATAAGCCATAAGCAGAGGTCGCTGCATGGCAGTCCCAGGAAATAGACTTGGCAGCTTGTCCGTTTGCCCTCCACCTTTCCACCTTGTTCCTGCTTGGAAGGCTGTATCTCGAGAGACGGAAACATTCTGTGAGCATGAGGAAAAAGCCCACCTGCTAAGAATGGTGGTGCAGAAGGACAGACGCTGATAACACTGTGATCTACGGTGCCAGCCCCGAAAGCCCCATCCCCAGGCTTCTTGCTATGTGGGAGAAAAATAAACTCCAATCTTGTTTATGCTGCTGTTCTTTGAAATTTTCTTTCACTCATAATGTATTGAAATTCTTAACTGATACAGTTCCTTATCTCTGGTCCCTTGCTTGGTATTTCTCTCCCATCAGAGACTCGCAGAAACATATAAACACATGCAGTTGAGGCTGGACTCAGAGAACCTTGCTCTAAACCTGATCCTACCGTTCTCTGCTAAAAACGCTTCAGTGGCTCCCCATTGCCATCAGGGCGGAGGTTAAACTCCTGACCTCACCAGTATCATCTCTCCATTCCCCCTCTCTCCTCTCCCTTTCCAAACCCTGCATTCCTAGTGGGCTCCAAGCACTTGGCTGGGCTTAGAGACCTCCTCAAACAGAAACAAAGCCATACACTTTCATTACCATGCACTGTGTGGGATCAGGCCCCTGGGTGTGCAAGAATCATAAGGCAGGAGTTGGGCTGAAAACTCAGCTTCCTATCAGCCACTTCTTGAGGGAGAATGGGTGCCTGGCTTGATCCTCCCCCAGAGCTGACTGACAGACTGTGCCTCACTTGTCAGCAGAGGAGATGGAAAAGGCAGTGCCCTGAGCCCCCAGAAACCTCTGTCCCAGGGGACTGGCCCAGTCCATCAGCAGACATCCCCTGAGCACCTACTACACACATCAGATCCTGAGCCTGGATAAGTTTCAAGGGTGGCTAAGGCAAGAGAAAACAGGTGCACACACAGGCACCAGGACCGAGGCGTGTGACGGTAACTTGCTGCGATTACTGTGGCACTGAAGGGCCAAGGCATTTAGCCTGCCTAGAGTGGAATGCCAGAGGCTTGGAGATGGCTTCCCGGAGGGGCTAGAGCTTAAATAGAGTCTTCTTAAGGGAGCTGGGCTGAAAAAGTCATGGTGGGGCAGAGGGCTGAGGAGGGGTAGGGGAGAAAGCATTGGGTCAGAGGGACATGGGGCTGTGGTGTTGTAGGAGTATAAATGATGGAGCAGAAGGAAGGACGGAAAAGGAGAGGGAGACAAGGGAGTCAGCAGGGGCCAGATTGCAGGAGAGTCTGCGTGTTCGGAAGCAGACCATCTCCAATCCAAGGGCAATGGGGAGCTACTGAAGTATTTTCAGCAGTGAGTGATAGGATCCCATTTGCATTTTAGACAGATTGCTCCAATGACTGCGCTGAGGATGAATCTGAGGAGCACATGGCTGGAAACAGGAAGGCCAGTCAGGAATCCAGCAGACAGGCATGCAATCAGCAAAGCAAGGGTAGAAATAGCGGTGATGAGATCCTGCCCTGCTGAGCCTGTGCGAGGGCCTCTGAGGTCCGTCTGCCCCGGCTAACAGGGAGCTATAAACCTCCATGTGGGCTGGTGGGCAGGGCCTTTCTCCCTCCTCCTCTTCTCTCTGGCCCCCCATTTCACTAGAGGGTGAGGGTCTCCAAGTGATGGAAACACCAGACCTGCCAGCTCACTGTACACCATTCTCCTAGTTTGCAGTAATCAAATTCAGTGAAAAATGGAGTCCTTGCATCACGCCTCAGAATCCCTATTAAACTTTTATAATATTAAACAATTAAAATATTCTCCCAGATTTAAGTCTGCACTTTCTTCAGGAACATTGCCAGTGAGATAAAATACTCAGCAGCTTCTTATACACCAAACATATATTTGACAATATGCTTCAGGCTCTGTGGGATACCAAAGCAACAGCACTAGAGTCAGGCTTCAAAAAAAAAAAATGTTTATTTTTTTCATGGCAACAAATAATAATAATAAAAAATCAACTTTGTTTTTTATGAGGCCACAATTGGTGAAGCCAAGCTCTGATAACGAGGAAACAGGATATTTATGAGGATCTATGCCGCCTTTATTAGTGTGGAAGGTGGATGTTGACAGGAGCTGTAACCCAATTCATAGAGATTGTAAATTTGCCAAGGACTTGCAAGACTAACAGTAAAAATGAAAATGTAGAATCTTCTCCTGCTGGTGTGTTTTGTGTATTCTTTATTGCCACTGAGAACCCGAAGCCCATGCTCACCACAGCCCCAACCTGCAAACCCTAAAAGGACTGGTGAAGCCTAGTTTCAACAAAAGTGAGTCTAGACCTGCACCACCCAATATGGTGGCCCCCCGCCGCCTGAGGCTATTGGTCATTTGAAAGGGGGATAGCCTGAATTGAGATGTCCTATAAATGTGAATTATACACCAGATTTTGAAGACTTAGTACAAAACAGAATGGGGAAGCAGATGTGGCTCAAGTGATTAGGCTCCCATCTCGGGTTCGATTCCCGGGGCCTCCTGGTGAACACGAGCTGGCCTGCGCAGAGAGCCGGAGCAACAAGATGATATAACAACAAAAAAGAGACACAGAGGAAAAGACAATGAGAGACACAACAAGCCAGGGAGCTGAGGTGGCTCAAGCCATTGAGTGCCTCTCTCACGTCAGAAGGTCCCAGGATCAGTTCCCAGTGCCTCCTAAAGAGAAGACAAGAAGACAAGCAGACACAGAAGAACGTGCAGTGAATGGACACAGAGTGCAAGTGGCAAGGGAGGGAGAAAAAAATAAATCTTAAAAAAAAAAAAAAAAGGTAAACTAGCTTGTGAACATTTTATATTGCTTACATGTTGCAATAATAATATCTGGGATACATTAAGTTAAATAAGTTAATTTAAAATTTGTTTCACCTGTTTCTTTTCACATTTTTAAAATGTGTCTACTAGAAAATATTAAATTGCATATTTGGCTTGTGTTATCTCAATATTGGACAGCAGTCTAGACCACAGAATTCACTCAGAATGATAACCATCAAGAATCAGTTAGCAGAGGAAACCCATCCCGTGTTGGTCAACCCAGAAAACAGAGCTGTCATGAAGCCTACAGTCAGGGGCAAGTTAGAGAACCCTCAAGGTCTCTCACCACCAGGCCTCAAAAATGCATTATCTCAATAGTGCATCAAAGTTCAAGTTGAAGGAAATAAAATTCAATAACAATTTTTATAGTGCTCTCATTTTGCTGTTACTCATTAATAGCTGTGAGCTAAATTAATTTGAGCTTGATTGTCCCCTAATTGGAGAGGGACATAAATCCAGCTGAATGTGCCATTATGTATGACACCTTGATCCTACAAAATCTCGTACATCTGAATTTACAACACTCTGCACTAGAGGGGAAACCAGCTTTCATTAATTACAATAAAAATTATGATTATTGACCAAGAACATTATAATAGATGGTAATGTACTACTAGGTCGTAACATATTTTCTCAGTAAAGACATTGATTAAGTCTTCACTGAGATAATATGTTAAAGCCTGATTATTAAGACTCAGGAAAATACCAATTGTGTTAAAGTTCAGAATATAAGCCAATTATTATATCAATAAATTTGTAATGTGGTAAGAAAATCCCTAAGGACATGCCAATAGTTTCTACATACCCACATCTATATCTAATTTTCTTTATCAAAAGTTTTACTTATAATATATTTTCAGCAGATACTTGTTCTAAGTAAGAAAACAGAGAAAGAAAGGAGAGAAAGAAAGAAAAGCCAGTGAAATGGAAACTAGTTTCTAGCTTGCCATCTTTGCAGAAAGGGCAATGAGTAGTATCATACCAGAATTTTATCAATTCTTCCAACAGAGAAAAACATATATTTTCAGAGACTTCTGGGAAGATGGCATCAGAGTAGGTAGGCAGGCCTCAACTCTTACAAAAACAATTGAGGAAGGGCAAAGAGCTGTCCAGGGGAGCTGCTTGGAGATCTGCAGACCAGGAGAGTGCTGCACATCCTTCAGGTGGGTGAAGGACAGAGATACAAAGAAGCCGAAATTAAAACCGTGAGTTACTAGCCCTTGTGGCTGGGAACGGTGCCCATCCCCCACCCTCAAGGTGAACAGCCTGGATAAAACCTGTGACTCATTGTAGTCAACTGATAAGAGAACTGATGTCTTCTTCCCTTGGAAGAGGAAGAGTGCAGCAGAGGGCAGAGAATAGTTTCTCTTCAATGAGTTTGACCAGGAGAGCCTGCTTTGAATCTTGGCTCTGACCAGACCACAATCACGGGCAAGTGGAGTTTGAAAGAGACACTTCCATGGAAAGAGTTGCCAATGCACGCTATCTGCTGGCCATCTATGAAACTGCAAGGAAAAAAAAAACAAAAAAAAAAACAAAAACACTTTTGTGAGTTTCTCAACCGGGACCCCCTTTGATTAGATCTGAGCCCCATTAGTGAGTTGCTAACCCTATTTTGATAACTTAAGCTGGGAAATTTTAAAGACTTAGAATAAGTTGAACCAAAAATCAAAGAACAGCCATGAAACAAAATCACTAGACAAGAGAGAGAAATTGAAGGTCAGAGTAAATTCACCAACATATTCAGATACCTAGACATCAGCAAAAAATTATGAGCCATACTAAGAAACAGAAAGAGATGGCCCAGCCAAAGGAATAAACCAAAAATCCTGATGAGGCACAGGATTCAAGACAAATAATCAATGATAATCACAATCTCCTAAATCAATTCAAGGAATTGAAAAAAATATTACTAAAGACATAACGGATATTAAGAAGACACTGGGGGATTCAACTCTCGGCCATTCCTGGACAATCCCCTAAAGGTGTCGTCTTCTCCACTGGGAGCCCCATGCACCCTGCTCATCACGCTGCTTCCCCAAGGCTGCTACAGGTGGATGCACGATCTCAGGTGACGCTGAGACCTAAGCTCCCTCTTCTTGGCCCTGCTCAATAGGGGTCTGGCCACCCTGGCCTACTTGCTGAAGCCCGTGCTCAGTGCAATCTTCTCCAATATTTTTGGTCCCCTGGACAGCAATGGGAATATGGATGAGAAATCTACCAAGCTGCTGCTAGCTTTGATGATGCTCTTCCTATTTGCCATGATTGTCCTCTAATACGTGTGCCCTGGCACAGAACACTGGTTCCTCTGCCTGCAGGCATTCAGCTCCCTGGTGCCAGACCCATACCACTTGGAGGATGAGAGCTCTGCCAGGTTCATGCCCCACTACAATTACAGCCACGTCGACCTCCTGAGCAAGGCAGACTTTGACATCAAGGGCAATGACCTGATCATGTTCCTGAACATCCGGAAGACTCGGGCACCACTTTCAGCTGCCACCTGGTGCACAACATCCAGCTGGAGCAGCTGTGTGAGTGCTGCGTGGATCAGAAGAAACGTACCTACCACTGGTCCGATTAGTGGAAGATCTGCCTCTTCTTCAGGTTCTCCATGAGCTGGAGCTGCGGGCTGCATGCCAACTGGACCAAGCTCACCGGCTGTGTGTCTGCCATAGCAGACACAAGCACAACGTCAAGCTAAGACTGTCCAGGAACTTCCACTATGCCACCATTCTCTGAGACCTGGTGTCCTGGTACTTGAGTGAGTGGCAGCATGCTCAGAGAGGGGCAACATGGAAAGCATCCCTGCATGCCTGCAGTGGAAGGCTCCCAACCTCTGAGGAGTTTCCTACTGGAAATGACTGATCTGGCTGCCTCCTCAAAGAATTCATGGACTGTTCCTATAATCTAGCCAACAACTGCCAGGTACACATGCTCTCAGACCTGATCCTCATAGGCTGCTTCAACCTCTCTGTCAAGCCCGAAAAGTAAAGAAACAAGGTCCCCTTGGATAGCACCAAATCAAATCTGAAGCACATGGCGTTCTTCGGCCTCACTGAATTTCAGTGGCAGATCCAGTATCTGTTTGAGAAAACCTTTAACGTGAACTTTATTTTACCATTTACCCAATACAATACCACTAGGGCATCTAGTGTAGAAATCCATGTGGAAATCCAAAAGTGTACCGGAGGACTGAATTTTCTGGACGTTGAATTGTACAACCATGCAAAAGACCTCTTTTTGCAGAGGTATCGGTTTATGAGGCAGAAGGAGCATCATGAGGCCAGGTGGAATAGTCAGGAACAATGCAAATTTCTGAAAGGAAGGTTCTCTTAGACCCATTTCCAGAGCACGAGCCAGAATCAGAACCAGAATCCAAATCTGAATCCAAATCAGAATCTGACTCCGAGTTCAAGTCAAAATTTGAGCCAGATGGAGAAGCGGGACACCCAGAGGCAGAACCCAGGACCAGAACAGAACGATAGGGACGTCAGCCACGGCACCAAGGACAACATAGGCAGTGCAGAGAATGGCGTTAAATGGATCAGAAAAGCTGTGCACCATCCCCCAACGTGCCAGTAAAAATATGGCAGAAATTAAAAGATGAGGTGTCCAAACCCATCCTGCTTCCTTCCTCTGGGAAGTTAAAAAGTTAAGATATAGCCTTTCAAGTAAATGTGATACTGTGCACGGGTAAAACAAATCTCAATATGTAATTAAATTGTCTCTTCTGTGTTTGTTGGACTATGTATGCAATCCAAAAGCCAAATAGACTCACCAGAAATTGTCATTTAGATATTTTAAGAAGTTCTTAAATTAGTTACGGAGATCAAGTGAAAAACAGAATGCTACCGTTTAACTTACAGCTAAGAAATGGATTTTAAATTATTCATGATACACTGTTAAAATGCAATCTTGGAAGCAAACGAATAAAACAAAATAAATAAAATGAGACGTGAAATCTTTTATTATCTTCTCAATTTTAACAAAGAATCATTTAAATAGAATAACAACTAATGGGAAATTTTTACCAAACTGTGGAAAATGAGGAATTTCTCTCCCAAATATGGGGGGATTTATGTAAAAAAACATCGGCTTTTCAACTCCTATCCTGTTATTTAAGAGATGTTTAAAATTTTAAACTTTTTCTACTTTCTACTATTTAAATGTATTAAACAGGGTATATTTCATATTAAACAAAATAACTTTTTTTCCAAATGGAATACCAATGTAAAGATTTCCAGACACTTTCACAACACTGTAATTTCAACATTTCTAGAATATTTTGATGTTACTTTTCACTAATTTGAAGGCTTCTCCAAGTTGTGCTCATTCCAAACAAACCCATTTATATAATCTTTCTTCATTATCTAACTGGTGTGTTGTTGAATTTGTTGTAGTATATAATCCTGGATAAAAGTTAGGACTTTCTTTCTATAGAATTGTCTTATCAATGTTTGTGAAGTGAAGTCCTTATCAAGAAACTCTTGAACAGGATAATGTGTCTAAAAAGATTGACAATTTATTCTTGATCAAACAAAACTGAACCTGAATGTGAACTGTTTATTTACTTTTGGTACATCTTTATTGTAATGTTTTCAGTTGGGGTGGCTATTTCTAGCCCATTAGTCCTTTTCTGGTGTTGACAGATTATAGACTATTACAAGAGGAAAAAAATAGTAGAATAAGCATTAGGACAGCCAGAGTTATTCAGTAACACCAAAAGGTATACCTCAATACTTTCGGTTAACCCTTCTACCAGATTTTGCATTAAGAAAAAAAGGGAAAGAGTGTTTGGCAGTGCAGTTATGTGCCATGAGCATATGAATTGAGGAGAGTGATTTGGTAGTGTAAGTTTATGCAAAAATACTTTTTACATGTCAATTATGAATTGAGCAAGGTAAAAAAACAAACAAAAAAACAGCTATGTAGCTCATGGTGCTAACAAGCATCATGATTCTGGGCAGTTTCCATTTTTACAGGTTTTGCTACATTTTTGTAAGGACTTACACTAACCCCATGGTGATCAATCAAAGGCTTAAGGTGACTAGCAGTGGCATTTGTTTTCAAGAGAGATATGTTTAGAGGTGTGACCATAAAGTCACATCTCGTATAATCTGCTCAATTGCATGTTCTAGTTCTATCTGTAATAATATGGTCACAAGCTGGACAACAATCTGAGTATTTGGGCTTAAAAATGGATATTCTTGACTCTACCCTTCTCTCAGTATATCAGCATTTTGTTTTGCCTGACACTAATGCAGCCTTGGGATGTGTGGGAACTGAAAAACTGGAAGGAATTTTATAAAATCAAACACAAACTGAAGTCAAAGTGTTTTTGAAGTAAAACTATTTTGTGTATGGTGTGTTTTTAAAATAAGCATTCTATAGATCACTATGGTATTTCAATGTTGTTTATTTTTAATTGAAAATATTGGTTCTTAAAATTGATAGGTACTGTAGGAAAGCTGGATGGAACACAAGCCAGTGAAAAAGCTTGTTACAGAAAAAAAAAAAAAACATTTTGTGTTATTGCTGTGTTGTGCATGGTTTGCAGAGAATAAATGCATTTTCTTTGTCTATACTGATTATTGTATATAAGGGATGTTATAAATATACATTTTTGTCATTATCATGTACATTCCATTTCAACTATAAACTTCAGTCCAATGGTGAAGCTTTACAAATCATTCACTGATTTTGTGTAATTTAACAACAGATATGAAATAAAGTTTAAATA
This sequence comes from Cabassous unicinctus, assembly GCA_029593785.1. Lineage (NCBI taxonomy): Eukaryota > Metazoa > Chordata > Mammalia > Cingulata > Chlamyphoridae > Cabassous > Cabassous unicinctus. Next base: position 5,626 of record JAQZBX010037498.1, on the reverse strand, counting down.
ACCAAAAAAAAAAAAAAAGCCTTCAAAAAAAAGTAACAGAGCTTATGGGAATGAAAGACAATGGATGAGATTAAAAAGACATTAGAGGCACATAACCACAGATTTGAACTGGTGGAAGATAGAATTAGTGAACTGGAGGAGAGGGCATTTGAACTTGAAGAGATTGGAGAACAGAAAGAGAAAAGCATGGGAAAAAATGGAACAGGGTCTCAGGAAACTGAAAGGCAATGTGAAATGCACAAACATATGCCTTATCAGTATCCCAGAAGGAAGAGATAATGGAAAAGGGGCAAAACGAATATTTGAGGAATAATGACAGAAAACTTCCCAACCTTTATGAAAGACATAAATATCAATATCCAAAAAGGACAACCCACCCCAAACAGAATAAATCCAAACAGATCTACTCCGAGACACCTACTGTTCAGAATGACAAATATCAAGATATAAAGAAAAGATTCTGAAAGCAGCTAGAGAAAAGCAAAGCATCACATATAAGAGAACCTCAATAAGATTGAATGCCAACCTCTCATCAGAAACCATGGAGGAGAGAAGAAAGTGGTATGATGTGTTTGAGGTACTAAAAGAGAAAAACTGCCAACCAAGAATTCTGTATCTGACAAAACTGTCCTTCAAAAATAAGGGTGAGTTTAAAGTCTTCACAGAAAAACAAAAACAGAGAGAGTATGTTACCAAAAGACCGGATTTATAAGAGAAACTAAAAGGAATGTGTGACAGTTTGAAGTTCTTTTATGAATCCAAAAAGCAACTAATCCATTCCTGTGGTATGAGACCCTTTTGACTGTACTACATCAATGTGGCGTTACTCAGGCTTAGTCTCCGCCCTCTTGCTGGGTCTAATACAAACAGAGACACAGAGGAAAAGGGAGCCACCATATTATATTGATCCTGCCATGTGAGAGAGAAAGGACTGCAGGAAAACAGAAGCCCCAAAAGGTTTAAGAAGCTGAGGTCCAGGAAGATGAGCCATATGCCTGATAACTCACAGCTGAACAGCATAGCGGCCAAGACTGATAGAGGCAGCCCAGAAAGAGACAAATCCTATGCCTGGTTGCCCTCAGCTGAGCTCTCAGAAATGGTAGATTCAGGAGGGGCAGGCAGAGACCTACCTTGGCAGAGATCGGCGACCATCTTGCTTTACTACATGGCAGCTGACTTTGGTGAGAAAGCATGTCTGCTGATGCCTTTATTTGGATATTTCATGGCCTTGGAACTGGAAGCTTTTTCCCCAAATAAATCCCCATTTTAAGAGCTAATACATCTCTGGTACTTTGCATTGGCAGCCCTTTGGCAAACTAAAACAAGGGATATAAGGCGGTATGGGATTTTTTTCTTTCAGAGTAATGAAAATGTTCTAAAATGGACTGAAGTGATGACAGCACAACTCTGTGATGAAAATGAGAACTGCTGAGTGTACATTTCGAATGGATTGTACAAAGTATGGGATTGTATAACATAGTGAATCCTGTGATGGAGAATGGACTGTGGTTAACAGGACAAAGATGAGAATATTCTTTCTTGAACTATAACAAATACATAATACTATTATAGGGTATTAATAATCCAGTGGGTTGGGGGAAAATAAACCAAATGTAAGATATGGGCTTATAGTTAGTAATATTTTGACAATGCTCTTACATAGTTTGTTTCACAATGATACAAGGCGTTGATGGTGGGGTGATGTATGGGAGCCCTGTATGATGATATGCATGTTTGTTTTGTAAGTTCACAACTTTTACTATAAATTTATTGTTTATGTATGTTCATGTATGAATTATATACTTCAATAAAATTTTTTAAATGAAAAAAGAAATATTTTTAGTAGTGAATGTTTTTTAAAGTGAAAACAGCCCATAAATTTGGAGATCAATAACATAATTCACCCCAACTAAGAAGTAAAAAGATATACCAGTATCTATGCATTTCCTTCTAGCTATGCCATTCTCTTTCCTCTCTTAAAACTGGAGGGCAACGATTCAGATGAGATAGATTTGGCTTGAATGAGAAAGACAGATTGTATTATGAAATCAATTTTGTCATGATTGAGGAAGAGCTCCAGTCACATGCTACGCTGGGCACTAGATAAAGAAAATTCAACCAGAATCCATCCTTGACCTGAAGGACTTAAAAAACATTTTTGAAAGAGTAATACATTTTCTGGGTGCAAAAATATTTTAAAGGTATATAAATATATAAGGTGAAAAAAATCTTCCACCCTGGTCTCAACCTCTTTCTGTCCCCTACTAGCCACCCAATACTCCAAAACAGTTAACTACTTTTATCAGGATCTTGTGTATTTTTTCAGTTTCTTTTGCATATATGACACAGAAATATATATTTTTATTTTTCTCCCCCTACCCTCCTTTTTTAAAGTATATTTTTAATTTTTTTTTCAAAGATAATTAGATTACATAAATGTTACATGAAAAATAAAGGGGATTACCCTCTGCCCTGCTCCCTACATCTTCTACATTTTCCCACATTAACAACACCCTTCATTAGTGTGGAACATTCATTACAATTGATGAACACATTTTGGAACATTGTCCCTAAGCATGGAGTGTCGTTTACACTGTAGTTTACATCTACCCCTTTTCTTAATGCAAAAAGTAATCCCATACATACACACATATTGACTTTGTTTTTTACATTTAGTTCCTTGGGTTTTTCTTTGTATAAGTACATAGAGAGCATCCTCATATTTTTTAATTGCTGTATTGTATCCCATTATGCAATTACAACCAGGTCCTACAGATGGATGTTTGGGTTATTTGAAATCTTTTACTATTACAAAAATTTAAGGACGGCTAACCTAGCACCGACAGCACCCATATGAAATAGTGTATCTATCTTCCTATCTTCCTTCCTATCTCCCTCCCTTATTTTATTCACTCATTCATTCCACCAACGTCCTGTACTACATGCCTTGGTCCTGTGTGAAGGCAACATCACCTTGGCCCATCTCGGTTCAATGGAGGGGGAAGAGAGAGTGACAGCTCAGGGCAATGAGTCAATGACCCATAACCTGAGACAAATTTCCACAGTCTGGACCATTCCAGGCATCCTCCTGCTGCCAAAATCTGAGCAGGGCCTTCTCTTCATTTCCCAGAAACCTGCTGTCTGCTGAGAAGCTCCAAGTTAGCCAGAGAACATGTTCCAGTCTTCAGAGGCACTGCTTCAACCCCATCAAGGGGGTGCATCTCGTTAATGAGGCATGCAAAGAGTGGCCAACGATGCTGAGAATTCCATTTCCCCAAGAGCCTGGTGAGCAAGTACTGGACAAGGAGGCAGCCTTTGTGGGATGGTAGGGACCCAGAAAGTGAGAACAAAGCCACATGCAAGACAGGTTCCTGGGGAGGATCAGTGGGATGGAGTCAAGAGTCATTTAATATCCAACAAATAAAACTGAGTGCGGACTCTGTGTCAGCCACTGTTTTAGCTGCTGGAGGTACCACCGTGAACAAGACAAAGTCCCAGCCCTTGGGAGCTGACATTCTAGCTGGAGAGACAGTCAGTACATATATACTAAAAGAGCTCTGCTAAGGGTCAGCTGGTCAACCAGCCAGCATCTGCTCACCACTCCCCATGGACAGGCACAGTGGCCATGTGAGAGTCAGAAAGTGATGCACAGCAGGCCAGATGGAGCCTTAGAGACGTGTGAAGACCTCTGCAGGGCCCCACCTCCCGTGGTGGTCACCCAAAGTCACACAGCAGGCTAACAGAGTAACCAAACCTGGCACCAGGCAACAAGAAGTGAGTGGCCTTGATTGGGAATGATGGCCACTGCAATTGTAGCTCCTATTTATGGAATGTGATATTATTGTGGTTTTCTCTTTGCACTTCACTGAATTGTCCTCCATACCAGCCAGAGATAGCTTTTCTGCCTGATAGGGTTGGGGGGTATGAACCCTATATAGGGTGGGGTTGCCTGATAGGTTGAGGGTATGAGGGCGGTTGGGTCATAGAGCTGGAGTATTTAGACAGTTACAGAAAAAAACTCAAAGAGAAAAAGGAGTTGTTACCAAAATAGGGTTTTTTGTTTAGTAGAGACTTTAATCTTGAATGCTAGACATTTTCAAATTTCTCTAGCATTCATTTAACATATTTAGGGTGAAGCCCAGAGGACACAGATCCTTGTTTTTCCCAGAGCATAGAAAGGATGCCCCCTCCACTCATGCTTGCTGGGCTTGAAGCCATGTGGCTGTGGGACAGACAGATGCTGTCGGAAGCCTGGAAAGCCTGAGGCCTGCCCCTATGGGCTGAAGGAATGGAGAGCAGGGGAGGGCAGAGCTACAGTGGAGAAATCCAGTGGGTACAAAGACCCAGGGGCCACATCTCAAGGAGGGGTGAGAGTGGGAGGGATGTGGACATATTCAGGTAGGTATGGGGGAGCCTGAGACCATCCAGGCCATCCTTCCCAGGCACACAGGGGCAGAGCTGCAGGACACTAGGAAACCACAGCCAAAGGGTCCATCATGGTGAGCAATGATGTGAGGTTGGAAGTGACAGGCAGAGGGGAAGACGAGCCTGAAATAGGATGGAGACCTAGGGGTTCTGACACACCACACTGAAGGGACAGGGAGGGGTGGAAAGGCCCTGAGAATGGGACAAAGGCCTTTATAGGTGCAGATGTCAAGATCAGCTGCAAATGGCTGGGTCAAGGATTCCAGAAGGGAGCCATTGTGTTCCCCAAAACCAAACAGGACCAGGACAATCTCAGCAATCCCCGGTCTGGCTCCGCCATTCCTCATCAGATCAGCGATAACTGGGGGAAATGGCATCAGTCCCTGCTGCTATGGGGACATGGGTGTTTCCACCAGAAGCCATCCTGGGAAGAAGACGGGAAAGGCGAGTCCCATGTCATCCAAAATATGCTACTTAGAGCAGCTCTGTAGGGGAATTTAGCTTCCATTACACTGAGTGTTCAAACTGAAAAGTGACCTCTCAAGGTGGAAGAGATGGAGATGTTAGTTGACAAGTCTTAGCAGCTACTCAGGAAGAAAAGAGAAAGAGAAAATAGCAAAGAACCATGTGCACATTTTTCTGCATACCTGAGCACAGGATATGTTGTAGAGACACTCCCCAGACTGCCACCACTCATTCCTTCCCTCTCTATACACCTACACAGCTCCTCACGTGAACAGGTGGAATTTAACCCTCCTCCCCTTGAATCTGTGCTGCTGAAGTGCCCCGTTTGAGCAATGCAGAAGGGATGTCACCCGTCTTCCCAAGCTAGGACATAAGAAGCCTTGAAGCTTCCATCTGGGACTCTTGGAACACTCACTGTTTGGGATGTTTCTTCTTTGACCCAACCACCAGACCACATGGAGTCCAATATTGAGGCAGCCATGTGATTGAGCCATCTTGGACGCCACCAGCCCAGCTGAGCCCCCAGCTGGTGGTAGCCCCAGAAGTACTGCCCAGCTAAGCCCACTTAACTCATGGATTCTATTCAACTCATAGAATCAGGAGATATAAAATGGTGGTTGATCTCAGCCACTACTTTTTGGGATGGTTTGTTATATAGCATAGCAGTAAGTAATGAAAATATTAATTGACAAGTCTAGGTGTCCTAGGCATCCGGGGCGGGGCGGGGGGGGGGGGG
>JAQZBX010037497.1:0-23768 GCA_029593785.1 Cabassous unicinctus | reverse complement strand
AAAAAGGGCAGAAGTAGCTATACTAATATCAGACAAAATAGAATTTAAATATGAAACTATTTTAAGAAACAAAGAAAGACAGTGTACATTAATAAAAGGGTAATCTTTTTAGAAGAAAACATCCATAAACATTTTTGCACCTAATTAGTACACCTCAAAAGACATGAGGCAAACACTAGAAAGGCTAAAGGGAGAAATAGATGCCTATACATTTATAGTGGGGGACTTTAATACACCATTGTCACCATTAGACAGAACATCTCGACAGAGAATCAATAAAAGAACAAAGACTTTGAATAAGAAATTAGAAGATCTGGACCTAAAAGACATATCCAGATCACTACATCCAAGTACAGTGGGATATGCTTTCTTCTCAAGTGCACATAGATCATTCTCCAAGACAGACCACATGCTAGGCCACAGAAAAACCCTCAATGAATTCAGAAAGATTGAAATTATACAAAGTAATTTCTCTGACCACAATGGAATGAAGCTAGAAATCAGTAAAGTCCAGAGAACCAGGTTAGGCACAAAGATATGGAAGTTAAACAACACACAATTTGACAAACAGTGGGTCAAGGAGGGAATTACAGAAGAAATCAGTAATTACCTTGAAACAAATGAAAAAGACAACACAACATATCAACATCTATGGGATGCAGCAAAAGCTGTACCTAGAGGGAAATTCATAGACATAAATGCATACAACAAAAAAAGAAGAAAGAGCTAAAATTGAAGACCTTATTACACACCTAGAAGAATTAGAAAAAGTACAACAAATTAACCCCCAAAAGAAGTAGAAAGAAAGAAATAATGAAAATTAGAGTAAAACTAATTGAAATAGAAAATTAAAATGCACTGGAAAAATAAACAAAACAAAAAGCTGGTTCTTTGAGAAAATCAATAAAATTGACTAACCATTAGCTGTACTAACAAAGAAAATAGAGAAAAGATGCAAATACACAAAATAAGAAATGAGGAAAGGGATATCACCACAGACCCCACATAAATAAAGAGTATCATGAGGATACTTTGAAAACTTATATGGCAACAAGATGGATAATTTAGAGGCAATGGACAAATTCCTAGAAACATACAAACAGCTTACACTGATGAAACAAGAAATTGATGAACTCAACAGAGCAATCACAAGTAAAAAGAGAAATTTTCATCAAAAACCTCCCAAACAAAAAAAGCCCAGGAACAGACAGTTTCACAGGTGAATTCTACCAAACATTCAGGAAAGAACTAACACCAATCCTGCTTAAACTCTTCCAAAAAATTGAAGTAGAATGAACATTGCCTAACTCATTCTATGATGCCAACATTACTCTAAGACCAAAGACACCACGAGACAGGAAATTTAGAGACCAATCTCTCTAAAGAAGGTAGATGCTAAAATCCTCAACAAAATACTTGGTAAACATGTTCAAGAAGACATCAAATGAATTATACACCAGGACCAAGTTGGTTTCATCCCTGGTACACAAGGATGGTACAACATAAGAAAATGAATCAACATAATCCTCCACATAAACAGATAGAAAGAAAAAAATCCCAAGATCATCTCTATAGACACAGAAAAAGCATTAGACAAAATACAGCATTCTTTCCTGATAAAAAACACTGCAAATGATAAGAATAGAAGGAAACTACCTCAAGATGATAAAAGGTATATAGGAAAAATCCACAACTAACATCATATACAATAGTGAATTCCTAAAAACTTTCCCTCTAAGACCAGGAATAAGACAAGAATGCTCACTATCATTGCTCCTATTTAACATTTTGTTAGAGGGACTTGCTTGAGTACTTAGGCAAGAAAAATATATAAAAGCATCCAAATTGGAAAAGAGGAAGTCAAATTTCTCTATTTGCAGACGACATGATCCTATACATAGAAAACCCAGAGAAATCTACAACAAAGCTTCTAGAGCTTATGAATGAGTTCAGTAAAGTCACAGGTTCTAAGATCAGTGCACAAAAATCAGTAGCATTTCTGTACACAAATAATGAGCAATCTGAGGAGGAAATCAAGAAAAAAAATCTCATTTACAATAGCAAATGAAAGAATCAAATAAATAGGAATAAATTTAACTAAAGATGTAAATGAGTTGTATGCAGAACACTACACAACACTGTAAAAGGAAATCAAAGAAAAACTTAATAAATGAAAGAATATTCCTTGTACATGGATGGCAAGACTAAACATCATTAAGATGTATATCCTACCCAAACTGATCTACAGATTTAATGCAATTCCAATGAAAATCAACACAGCATTATTTATTGAATTGGAAAAACTAACTATGAAATTTATTTGGAAGGGCAGCAAACCCTGAATAGCCAAAGACATATTGAAAAAAGAAAAATGAATTTCGAGGAATCACACTATCTGACATTACAACATACTACAAAGCTACGTGATCAAAACTGCATGGTATGGGCACAAAGATAGACATACCTACCAATGGAACTGAATTTTGAGTTCTGATATAGAACCTCACATATACAGACATCTGATATTCATCAAGGCCAGCAAGTCCACTCAACTGGTAAAGAATGGCCTCTTCAACAAATGGTCTTTGGAGAACTGGATATCCATATCCAAAAGAATGAGAGAGGAATACCATCTCACACCTTATATGAAAATCAACTCAAGATGGAACAAAGATCTAAATGTAAGAGCCAAGACCATAAAGACCTTGGAAGATAATGTAGGGAAGCAACTATAGGACCTTGTAATAGGAAATTGTTTCATGAACTTCACACCCAAACCATGAACAGTGAAAGAAAATTAGATAAATGTGATCTCCACAAAAATTAAAAACTTTTGCACCTCAAAGGAGTTTGTCAAGAAAGTGAAAATACAGCCTACCCAATGGGAGAAAAAATTTGGAAACCATATAGGTGATAGGAGCTTAATATCCAGCATAAATAAAGAAATCCTATATCTCAAAAACAAAAAGACAAACAACTCATATAAAAAATGGGCAAGTGATTTGAACAGACACTTCTCCAAAGAAAAAATACAAATCGCTAAAAAGCACATGAAAATATGCTCAATATCACTGGTTATTTGAGAAATGCAAATCAAAACTACAATGAGATTCCATCATATACCCATTAGACTGCCAGCCATTAAAAAAACAGAGGCCTACAAGTGTTGGAGAAGATGTGTAGGAATGGGAACCCTCATTCACTCCTGGTGGGAATGTAGATTGGTGCAGCCATTGTGGAGGACAGTTCAGCAGTTTCTAAAAAAGCTAACTATAGATCTGCCATATGATTCAGCAAGTCCACTGCTGGGTATATACCCAGAAGAAATGAAAGCAAGATCACCAACTGATATATGCACATCAATATTCATAATGGCATTATTCACTATTGCCAAAAGCTGGAATCAACCCAAAAGCCCATTAATAGATGAATGGATAAACAAAGTGTGGTATATACCTACAATGGAATATTACTCAACTGTAAGAAGGAATACAGTATTAACACATGGGATAACATAGATGAATCTTGAGGGCCTTATGTCTAGTGAAGCAAGCCAGACATTGAAGGACAAACATAACATGACCTCTCTGATTTGAATTTAGCAAATCAAGCAGACTCAGAGAGTGTGAGCCTGAAAGATAGGTTTACAGGAAATAGATAGGGAGAAAAAGATTGTTGGCCAAAGCCCATATGGCCAAAATCTATGATAAGGTGGAAGTAATTAGTTGTGTAATGAAGGGATATGAAAGGATACTATTGGGTTGGGTGGTGCAAGTTTGACTGGGTGGTAAGGTGGGGAGGGTGGGTTGAACAGTCAATGAAACTGGGGGGAAGGGTTGGGGGAGGGAGCAGGTGAACAGTCGGGATTGTTGGATATGTGGTTGAAACTACAATGTTGGGAAAGGTCTTTTGGCAATATGACAAGGAAGGTTTACTGGTATAGGCTGTTGGATGGGGGCCATTTGAGACAGGGCATTCTTCTAGAGAATGTGCGGGTGATCATTTTGTCATAGTGTATTGTATCAGTGGGTGGAGACCCACACAGTAAGGGGGAAGGAGTTGGACTCCCATACTGGGGAGGACTGATATGTTCTCAAACAGAGGGGAGGGTGTCCCTCAAGAGCATGGGCAGTTCCTAATAAGGGAGGAGAGACCAGTATGTCAAACCCTCAGTGCTATTGCAAGTAACTATGAATCTTGTCCTTCAAGGAGTGAAGCTTGGGGGTCACCGTAGGCCCCAAGGGAAGGGGGAGGGAGGAATAGAATAGTTGGAAGAGGGGGTATTTAGGTGGCAATGGAAGTGTTCTGCATGATCTTGCAATGTTGGATATAGGTCATGTTAAATTTCAGTAAAAATTTATAAAAGTGTATGGTTTAAAATGTAAACCATAATGTAAACCACTGGCAATCATTAGTAGCTATGTTTCAATTTTTGTGTATCAGTTTTAATGAATGTACCATTCACGAATATAAAGGTTACCAATACAGGAAGGGGGAAAAAGGGGAGGATGTTTGGTATATGGTAGTCTCCTATATTCTGTATATGACTTTACTGTGACCTAAAACTTCTTTGAAGACAAAATGAAAAAAAGTAAGACACTGGGGAAGAAATGGAAGAAATATTCACAGTACATACAGGACAACAGATCGTACAGTGATGTAAGGCAAAACGTGAAATTTTTTTTTAATATTTCTCCTTTTTTGATATTCCAATTTTTAATTTTTTAATTTTAATTTACAGTTCTTCTAAATTATTATGTATTTTATTTCTTATGTTTAAGCCTATCATTATTATTTCATTTTCCTATTAATTGTATTTGGTGATGTTCTTGGCTTTATCTTTGAAGAAGTTGTGGACCACAGAAGGCTTATAACTGTGGCAGGGGAAGATCACTGGTGAGGGGTCTCGGTGATGGCGGATACATGGTAGTAAGTTCACCTGGGCATATATTTAAGGTATATAAATGTGTTCAAATGTTCATGGGGCATTGAGATTCACACAATAACTGAAAGAACATCAAGTTACCATCCTGGGGAGCTCTATCATATTTTCTAATGGAACAGCAACAATCTTCTGAGTATAGGGGCAATGACTAGTGAAGAAGGGTGGTCCATTGACAAGCCCTTGATACTGATGACTATGCTTATGAGCCTTTGCTCTTGAAATTGCAGCTTAGCCTAGTGTTGTAAGCTGCCTAAGAGTTACCTCCTGAGAGCCTCCATGTTGGTCAAATATGGCCTCTCTCTAAGCCAAACTCAGCAAATAAATGCATTACCTTCCCTCCAGTGTGAGACCTGCCTCTCAGGGATGAGCCTCGCTGGTACTGAGGGATTACTACCAAGCACCGACTAGCAATACAACCAAAAAAAGACCTTGAACAAAAGGGGGAAAAGGTAAAGACAAATGAATTTATATGGCAACGAGACTTCAATGTGAGTCAGTAGGTCATCTCAGAGGTAGCGCTTATGTACATCTCAGCAGGATCGCAAAGACTGCCAATGTCGATCTTACCCCAAATAGTGGGTTTCCTGAGGGCTCTGGAGACATCCAGGTCCTATGGTCATGGCACATAGCTCCAGGGTTTGGTGCCTTGCCCATGGGCCCTACTTTGGAGTTTGTGCTCCTAAGTGTGACAGTGTTGAACTCAGTTGTGCTTCTGTACACATGCCTTTTCTCTCCCTTGTATTTAGTTCCTATAGTTGGCACTGGAGTTGGTAGGCTTATGCCCAAGAGACTTAACTCTTTGACTATGCAAGTGCCTCCTGGGCACTGAGCCTCAGTGGAGTTGCAGCACCTACAGTCCAGTTCATTGGACTCACCCAGGATAACTAATAAGGAGGTGAGAATGGACAACCTCCCCATCAAGGAACCCAGAGAGTCTACAACCACAAGCAAGAGAGACCCATCCATCAGCCATATGGGATCCACACACCTTGTTAAGTACAGGTGTATTGGGCATCATCATCCCAGAATCCTCAGGATTGAATAAAATATGGACTATAATGGACTTACTGGTATTCTACTATAGACTTATTGTGATTCTAGCAATGGAAAAAATTATATCATTGATGTGGAGACAGTGGCCATTGGAGGTGATGAAGGCAGGGAGAGAAGAAAAGAGGTGTAATACAGGGGCACTTTTGGGACTTGAAATTGTCCTGAATGACATTGCAATGACAGATACAGACCATTATATATCTTTCCATAACCTACAGAATTGAGTGGGAGAGAGTATCAACTACAATGTAACTATAATCCATCCTCAATGGCAATGCTCTAAAACGTGTTCATCAATTGCAATGAATGTACCACAGTAATGAAAGAAGTTGTTAATGTAGGGAAAAGCGGGAAGTGTGTGGAGTGGGGCATATAGGAATCCATTATATATTTTTTTTATGTTACATTTTATGTAATCTATGTATCTTTTAGAAAAAATAAAAAATATATATTTAAAAAATAGTCAATTATCTTTTAGTGCAAGTGTTGGCAAACTGCAGCCATGGAACGAATATGTCCCTTTGTTTGATTTAAATGAAGTTTTATTGAAACATAGCCACAATCATTCATTGACATATTATCTATGCCTGACTTCATGCTACAATGACAAAATTGAGTAGTTGCAACAGAGATTGTATGGTCCCCCAAACCTAAAATATTTACCATTTACCTGTTACATAAAATGTTTTCCCAACTTTACATAGCAGTAATTAAAAATAAGAAAAAATATCTTTAAAAAAACATATTACAAAACCACAGTGATCAAAACTGCACGGTATTTGCACAATGTTAGACATATTGACCAGTGGAGTAGAATTGAGAGATCAGAAATAGACCACACATCTACATCCAACTGATATTTAAAAAGAATGTCATGCTTCCTCAATTAGGAAAAAAATCATTTCTTCAACAATGATGCAGGGACAACTGGATATCCATATCCAAAAGAATGAAAGAGAATCCTACCACACATCTTATACACAAATTAAGTCAAGATGGATCAAAGCCCTAAATATAAGAGACAAGACCATAAAACTCCAAGAAGAAAATGTAAGGAAACATCTTCAATATCTTGTGGTTGGTAATGATTTAATAAATTTTTACACCCACAGCACAATCAATGAAAGAAAAATTAGATAAATGGGACCTACTCAAAATTTAAAAAAAACAACTTTGTCCTTAAAAGGAAATTGTAAAGAAAGTGAAAAGGCAGTCTACACAATGGGAGAAAATATTTGGAAACCACATATCCAATAAAGGTCTAGTACCCAGCATATATAAAGAAATCCTACAATTCAGAATAAAAAGATAACCCAAATTAAAAATGGGCAAATGTAATAAACTGACATTTTTTAAAAGATGAAACACAAGTGGCTTAAAAGCAAAAGAAAAAATGTCCAACATTCACTAGCTATTAGGGAAATGAAATCAAAACTGTAATGAGGTAGCATTTCACACCTTCTAGACTGGCTATCAAAAAATAGAAAACTAAAGTGTTGGAGAGGATATAGGTAAGTAAGAACACTCACTCTCTGCTTGTGGGAATGTAGAATAGTGCAACAACTTTGGAGGAAAGTTTGGTAGTTCCTCTTGAATCTAAGTAGGAATTGCCATATGATCCAGCATTCTCACTACCAGATTTATACCCAAAAGAACTGAAAGCAGGGACATGAACAGATATATGCATCCCATTGTAAATAGCAGCATTTTAAGAATTGCCAAAAGATAGAGGCAACACAAGTGTCCACCAACAGATGAATGGATAAACTTAATGTGGTATACACATATGATGGAATATTATTTAGCTGTAAGAAGTAATGAAATACTGTAACAAGCAACAACATGGATGAACCTCAAGAATATTATGATGAGTGAAATAATCCAGGCACAAAATGACAAGTATGCTATAATATCACTGATAAGTAAATATTATAAGCATAGACAGAGGTAGAATCTAGAAAATAGGTTCTCAGGAGACACAATGGGAGTAGAGAATGAGAAGCCAACATTTAATCTGTACAAAATTTATAAGTAGGTTGATTGTAATGGTTTAGAAATGGAAAGAGGTGTGGGTAGAGCAACAGTGTGAGTGTAATTAACAGTGATAAAGTAAGTCTGTGAACATAGTTGAAAGGTGAATCTTTGGGGTGTATATGTTGCTAGAAGAAAAATCAGAGGGTAAAACATGCGATTGTATAAACAGTTAGCCCTGTGGTGAATGAAGATTGTGGTTAACAATACAAAAATAAGAATATTAACTCAGGACCTATAGCAAAGATACATCATTTGTACAGGTTATTCATAGGAGGGTGGTATATGGGGGGATAATTCTCCTAAAGTAATATATGGACTATAATTAACAGTAGTAGTTTAACATCATTGCATCAATTGTAACAAAGTTAGCACATCAATGTTAAGTATCATAAATGGTGTAGCATTTTGGAACGCTGCATATTTTATTCTTAGGAAAATGTTATAGGTTGCAGAAACAACCAAGTTTCCTTATCCATTATTCTCTTTTCCTCTGTGACTTTTCTGAAATTACATGTGAAAAATTTTACATAAGAACCAAGGGAAGCATATGATCTCTGTTCCAATTCTCAAGAAACATAACCCTGGTAAGAAGGTAAAGATAGGATATTGTCAGGTGTCCTGATTTCTTTGAACATATTGAAAGTTATATAGCTAGACACCTGCATGGGATATAAAGGTATCCTGGTTGCCCATAGGTATGTTTTCTGGATAGACAGAGGCCCCCACAGTAGGTAACAAAATATATTTCTCTTTAGGAAACTTGCTCGTTTCTAAAGTAAGATGGCAAAAAGCTCTGGATTATACAAGCCTTGCCCAATAAATGAAAACAGACTAACAAGCCAAGTCCTTGATCTTAAGGCTTACATTTGCAAACCTCATCCCAGTAATAATGAAATTAAGCCTAAATATAATTAATGCCTAAGTGTTGCCTCCTTGTCTCTCAAACAAGAGACAAACTGCAAATAAACTCACAATCCGCCCAACATGGGAAGTAACTCCCAGGGATGACCATTCCTAACTACAAGGGATTATTACCATACCTTAATGAGTGATGTATTTGGAGGAAGAACTTAACCCAAAGGGGTAAATGCTAAATAAAATATGGTTTTTATGTCTAAGAGATTTCAAAGTGAGTTGGGATGTCCTTCAAGAGGTCACAACTATCCAGATCTCAGCCAGACATCACAAACTGCCACAGTAATAAAAATCTCAAACAAAAGTGCTCCTGAAGGTCCACAGGGATGTTTAGACACCATAGACAATCCATACGGCCTCATGAAATCAACACCCTCTCAGTAGGCCCTATCTAGGAATATATAAAAATCTATTTCCTCAATATAACATATTATAGTTATATATAAATTCCTTAATCACAATTTGTCTATACCTTTTATATGAACCTATTATTTTCAACTTACCTGTTAAGTATAGTCTGCACAGATTAATAGGCTTCAGATTGTTCATATGCTTCTCAAAACCTGAAATATATTAGATTTGTGGTTAACAGACCAATCACTAATAAAGAGGATCAGTCACCAAAACCCTGCCAACAAAGGAAAGACTGGAGCCAGATGATTTCACAGATAAACTCAGCCAATCATTGAAGAAGTATTCATTTCAAATGCTGTTCAAACTCTTCCAAAAAATTGGGGAGGAAGGAACACTACTTAACTCATTCTATGAGGCCAACATCATCCCAGTACCAAATCCATGTAAAGATACTACAAGAAAAAAAAACATTATAAAAAGAAAGAAAAAAAAATTATAGACCAATTTCTCTTATGAATATTGATGCAAAAATCCTCAAGAAAATATGTGAAAATCAAATCCAACATAACATTAAAATAATTGTACAACTTGATCAAGTGGGTTTTATCCCAGGTATGCAGGAGTTGTTCAACAGAAGAAAAGCACATTAACAAATCGAAGGAGAAAAACTACTTGATCATCGCTATTGAAGCAGAAAAGCATTTGACAAAATCCAACATGCTTTTTTTGATAAAAGATTGGAATAAAAGGAAGCTTTCTTAACAGGATAAATTACAAATAGCAAAACAGACAGATTACATCATATTATGGTGAAAGGCTTAAAGATTTCCCTCTAACATTGGAAATAAGACAGGGATGCCCACTCTCACCAGTGTTATTTAACATTGTGGTAGAAATTCTAGGTAGAACAAT
This sequence comes from Cabassous unicinctus, assembly GCA_029593785.1. Classification (NCBI taxonomy): domain Eukaryota; kingdom Metazoa; phylum Chordata; class Mammalia; order Cingulata; family Chlamyphoridae; genus Cabassous; species Cabassous unicinctus. The sequence continues at coordinate 13,555 of JAQZBX010037497.1, read as the reverse complement.
TAGGCAAGGAAAAGAAATAATTGTTTTGAACTCCTGTGTTCTTCAAATATTTATTTAAGCATGTATAATTTTAAGTAAAATAACTAATTTATGATAATCTCAAGGACCTAGATAATCAATGCACTTTTGGAAAATCATGTTCGGAGTTGAATTTTAAATTAAGATAAAAATCCCTCACATTTGGTACTAAAGGGTTGTAACAACACCATTTTCAAAGAAATTTTAAATATAAGATTTTCTTGTTATTGTTGTATTAAATTATAAATTTTTAATTATCTTGAGATCTAAGATTTTTAATGATAATTTTGCTTAATGAAATAATTTCTTTTTCTTGTATAGTGGAAAGTTGAAGTAACTATTTGTTAGAGGGTAAAATTTATCTATGTTACATTTGCCTTTGACCATATGTAAACATGTAGGTGGCCCAAACAAAATAAGAAAGCTTAATTCCTGTTTAATTTCCAGTGTAGGGCTAATCCAGCCACATACCTCTTGATCAATCTGGATACTCCTTAAATGTTTGACTATTTATACTATTTAAAATATGACTTCAATATGTATAATTCATGTATTTATAGGCTTAGTTACACCTAGTAATCTCACACAGCAGTTTGGGAGGCTGAACTTTATAAGGCCTTTTTGCTTCTAGAACAAAATAATTAACAATCCATTGGGTTCATTTAGTAATATTATCTAAGCATTTTGTGCTCTGTATAATAATTTTCTTTGAAAAGTATCATTATTTCAACAGTATCACCGAAAAGAGTTTTCTCTCAAGTAGGACACAGATCTCTTAGTCTTTAAGAAAAGGAAAGGATAGTAATGGTAACAATGAATCTCAGAAATTCTTATTTAAATATTTCTAGTGGAAAAAAATTGCATTATATATATTTTATCTGAGTTAAGAAATAAGGAAGAATTTCTACCAGGTAAAGGAAATGAGGGTGAGTGGTACTGTAGAGAAACCATAGCAACTGATTTTGCATTTTATTTTCTAAACATAATTCTAATTTGACATTTATTTCATAAACATTTGGTATTTAAGTTTGTAATATATCATCTGTGTTTCCATGTGTGTATGCATATGTCAGGCACACCTCACCTAACTGCAAACAACCATTCTGTACATTGTTTCACATTTTTCAAAAAATTTAATTGTATTCACCTTTTATGGAAGACTACCTCTAAAATTCTATTCTTGTGCTTTTGTGATTTTTAAAATTTTCTTTATACATGCCAAATAGTTAATGTTAGGTGAAAACACACACATACACAAGTATAAAAAGAAAATCATCCTTTAAGGAAAGCTGTTGTGATTTTTTTCTGTGTTGTTTATCTTTTTGTACCATTGATAATTGAGCTTTAAATTTTCTGCCTATGGATTTTAAACTGCTTTTTATATTCTTTTTTTTATCTTTAAAATCAATCCTTTCTTCTATGTGCTATTCTATGTGACACACATATCTACATTATATTTTCTATGTGAGGAAAAATAGAACATAGAGACAATTTAAACAAAAAACAAAGATATTAGTTTTTAAAGTAGCAGCAAGATATGTACATAAGTACCAGTTGCAGACTTTCAAGTAAATTAATGCTTTTCATATAATCATAAATATTCTGATGATTTGGGCTATTATGGTATAGTAAAATGAATTAGAAAATAAAACAAGAGTAAATGAGAGCATATAAGAATTAAAAACCCCATATTGTCAAATATTTAAGTTTTAAGGGGAAAGTTGCATATATGTGCAAATATATCTGTTTTTGTGGTCACATGCAGACATTATTAATTATGCATTATTTATATTACATAGGCTAAATTTAATTTGTTCAAAATTTGTATTTAATTTATATTAAGGTATGCTTTTTGATAATAAAATGCATTGATGTTTATATATAAAGGAAAGATCAACAATGTTTCTTAGTAAGGAACTGAGCATGAATATTCTTAGAAACATAATAGCTGCATTGCATGTTTTTATCAATAATTCTAATAACTGAAATTTGTAATTAAAATAGGGCCAACACAATTCATCATTAACCAATCCCAAAATATTTTCCAAGTGTTCCTCATCACCAGGCTCCTAGTTTTTTAAATCATAACCTCTTTTGGTTTCATTTGCTTCAGAAAGTGCCTTGTGAAAAGAAGAGATGGACATTGACAATCTCACTACCGTAAATGAATTCATCCTCATAGGGCTCTCTGATCTCCCCGAGGTGCACTACTCTCTCTTTGTGGTTTATGCTCACATCTTTCTGGTCACCTTGATGGGAAACGGTACTATACTCCTCCCATTGAGATTGAGAAAAAGCTGCATACACCCATGAATTACTTCCTGGCAAATCTGTCCCTCTTAGACATATTCTGCCCGTCAGCTACTATTCCCAAGATGCTTGAGAACCTCCTGACTGAGAAGCAAAGCATTTCTTTTATTGGGTGTGTTTTGCAGCTTTATTTCCTGGTGGCCCTGGCAGGGACCGAGGTCTTCCTTCTGGCCATCATGGCTTTTGGCCTGTATGTGGCCATCTGTTTCCCCCTTCTTTACACCCACATTCTGACCAAGGTACGCTGTGCCCAGCTGATGGCTGGAACCTGGGCAGCAGGGTTTCTTAATTTCCTTCTGCATATGCTGTTGATATTCCACCTGTCTTTGTGCAAGTCCAATCAGGTTAAGCAGTATTATTGTGACATCCCTCTGGTGGTGGCACTTTCCTGCTCTTCTACATCTGTTGCAGAGTTGGTTTTTTTAGTGTTCGCAAGTTTCTTAGGGATCAGTGCTTGTCTAATCACCTTTATTTCTTATATCTACATCATGTCAACCATCCTGAAGATCCCTTCATCCGAAGAGAAGCGCAAAGCCTTCTCCACATGTGCTTCCCACCTCCTGGTGGTCTGTTTGTTTTATGACACATTGATATTTACATATATCCACCCATTTACATATGTCTAGTCATCACTCTCCAGCCAGGGACAGGCTTATCTCAATGCTATATGGGGTTATCACTCCAATGTTAAACCCCATCATCTATAGCTTGAGAAATACAGAGGTTAAAGGGGCACTTAGAAATTTTTTATGTCATAAAACATGTTTACAGTTCACATAATATTGACAAAATTAATTAATTAGCATATTCCTTAGATTGTATTCATAGGAAGAATTGGAATAATTCATAGAAAAATAATTCTATCTAGATATCTATCTATATGATGTTGACATACCTACGTATACTCAGGAATTTACACACTATTGTGCATACACATACATACATATACCTAAAGTTATGCATATCTCTATCCTTTGGGATCATAAAATATTATCATCCAAATACAGACATTTTGAAGAGTAAAACAGTGACAAGATATTTCACTGGGTTAAATGGTACATACTGGACCTGTCTTATGTAAATTGGAACCTGTGGCCACATATTCTATGTCCATATCCACAGACAGAGCTAAACCTGTGTCTGTACCTATACTCATCTTTATCTATAACGATCATCTCTAGCGCCTGTATTATCTATACCATTTATATCTATTTATGCTTATTTTATATCAAACTATCTGTAGCTATTCCTCTTCTTTACCTTAATTGTCTACTTGTTTATCCTCATAAGCCTTTTTACTATATCATTGCACTCTTCTTCTTTCTCATATTTAGTTTCCACTTACTCAATATTTTCCACCTTTCCCCTTTTCCTGTGACCACATACATTCTTGTTTCTGTCTGACCCTCCAAGTACAGCACATACTTTTATGTATCTCTGATGTCATTTTATATATTACCATCATCCTAATCTCATTATGTACAAAACTGGAAGTACCATCTTCTACCACATACACACTTGAACATAACTTCTAACTGGACACACTTGAACATAACTTCTAACTGGACATCAGTAAGTTTTTTTTTCTCAATTTTTCCTAGTGACTCAGATTAAAATTGCTGAAATTAAGTTCTTCTCTTTCTTGAAGCTCATTACTTGCACTTTGTGTGAATAAAGAGCTGTCCTATCAGACCATGGGTTGCTCACCATTCTTACTCTATTTTCTCATCCACCCACCTCTAGAAATTGACAAGTTTCCCTCTGGACCACTGCTTATGTAATACATAATTATAAGTCAGCAATGATATATACTTTTCTCCTTAATAGTCTCCAACTCTGTGAATTCCTGGTACTTCCTAAAACAGCCCCCAGTCTGGTGATCACATTTCTTTGTGTTCTATTATAACAGACAATATCCACTTGTTTGCTGCATGGCCTGCTATTCACCCTCAAGCATTCAATATCTTCTCTCTTCCTCTTAATGACATTTTGTCCTTTCTTTACAAACTAAGCGCAGCTTTCATATCACTGGTAAAATGATCTTATATTATTGAAAGGTGTAAAATTCTTTCCTCTTCTGGACTATCATTGTTCTATTAGCTGTTTTCAAAAATTAATTAAAATATAACATTATCACATGTAGTTTTGCTTTAAAACTAGAGATTATAAGCACTTTGAAATAACATGCTTTGGGATCAGGTACATTTTTCAAATCTCTGCAATATCTCAATACATATCTTCTACAACTTTAAAGAGCTATTCATAGTAGTTTTTGATCAAATATCTGCTACATAGATTTAGACAGAGTAGTAAAATCTATACAATACTGAACCATAAAATGAAGTAATAATTGCACATATTTGATAGTTGCTTTTTATTCTCAATAGCATTCTTTATATGTGATATGAAAGAAAAAACTATAATTCCCATTTTATAAAAATATCATTCAATTGTTAAATGAAAGACATAAAATTAAGTAGATATTTAATTCTCAAACAATTGTTCATTTTATAGACCTGAAAATCAAATATTTATTTAATATTTCATCACTAAGTCGAACTAATTGTCTTCACCAAACAGGTTGGATATTAGTATTATATCTGTATTAGAGGAAGCACTGTGAAAATCAAATTCTACCTTGCTGGAATTAGAGATTATGTACTGCAGGGGAAGAATAAAGGGTTTGAGGGGTGACTGCTAAAAGGTAGATGTATGTATGTTTTAGATTAATGAAAATGTTCTAAAATTGATGGTGGTGATGAATGTACAACTCTGTGATAAAACCAAAAGTACACTTTAAATGGATTGCACAGTTTGTGAATATATCTCAGTAAAATTTCTTTTAAAACAAAGAAAGAAAGAAATTCTGTCTTGTTAGAAATAGTGTTTCTCACTAAGTCTTACACAAATTATACCTTTTTTGGACAAGACTGAAAGAGACAGAAAATTTAAAAAGTAAATTTTAGAATTTTTCAAGCATATTAAACTACAATCTTTTTGTGGAATGTTTTTGTAGAATGACAAATTTGATGAAATCATGGTCATTCTAATTTATTCTTATTAAATAAGACAAATATCCTTGAAATACAATTAAAAGGGTGAATTTCTCTCTGGTTCCACACTGAGATATATTGTGAAAATTGTGCTGAACTCACAACATATTTAAGCTAAATGAGATCAGTGGATGATATGCTTTTCCTGTTCTTGTGTTGATGGAACTATCTAAATGTAGATATGGTAAGAAATTTATGATGGCATTATTTTTCTTAAAGATACCATTGTTGCTGTCTTAGAAAAATAATGAGGAATAAATTCCTCTACCTCTCTCTTCCCTAAAAGCCACAGTTGTCTTAAGATCTTGGCCAAATTACTTGACAGTTATGTTTTGAGTAACTTCTCATGGGATATTGGTGCAAAATTAGCAGAAATGTGAATGGATAGTCCAACTTCAAATAAGCACTCCTTTAAAATTCATGGCACAGTTGGTCCATCTATTCATCATGGTGTATACACACGATGGAATATTATGCAGCAGCAAGAAGAAATTAAGTTGTGAAGCATAGGACACCATAGATGAACCTGGAGGACATTATGTTGAGTGAAGCAAGTCAGACACAAAAGGACAAATATCATATGATTGTGCTATTGTGAACTAAACATCTAGTGTAAACTCATCAAATTAATAATTAGAATATAGGTCATCGGAAAATAGAAAGAGGGTAGAGAATGGAAAGCTGAGGATTAATATGTGCAGAATTGTTGAGAAGCTTGTATGTAAATCTTTGGAAAAGAATAGAAATGGTGAAAGCATATCATGATGTTTGTATGGTTGAAATGGAAAGTCTAAGGTCATGTATATTACTAGAAATACTGTAACATGGGACTGTGTAAGATGGTAAAAGCTCATGTAAAACATGAATATGGGTGATATGGGATATATAAGACTGTTCTCACAAAATATAAATACAAATATTCTAGAGAGAAGGAAAAAGAATAGCAGTTATGTACAGCAGGGGAAACATAGGTGATAAGTTTTCTTTGTTTATTATTATTATTGGAATAATGAAAGTGCTCTAAGAAAGACTGAAGTGATGAATGCACAAGCTATGTGATTACACTAAATGCCATCGATTGTATACTTTCGATGAATTTATGCTTTATTAATATGTATCAAAATTGATTTGATAAAAATATTCAAGGCACAGCAGAGGTGTGGCTAAATTTATTAGGTTTTGATAACTGATACTTTTGTAAGTAATTTGACAACTTATATATTATGTTAAAACCAGACTGACAACCATCATAGATGCAATACTGATGACTGGAAGACAGGAAGAATTTCCTTTTGACAGAGAGAAATAAAAGGACTTTTCTTTTATTAGAAAAAAAAATGCTGGCAGGGAAACAGGGAGGAATCAATGACAAAAATGTTATAATATACTTTAATTTAAAAGAGACCATAAAATCAGTGGCTACTGTGGCTGTTTGGCTGTGCTCTGCCACTTCAATTCCAGGGTAGTTGCACACAGTATGCAAGGCATCCTATAGTCAGGGTATAGTTAATTAGTTTTGAGTTAGTACTTTTGCTCATTCTTTCATATCTATGTATCCCAGGGAATTTTTAGATAAGTGACACAACATAGCTTGATGAAGCTGATATGATGCCATGGTTCCACTTCATTTTCTAACTTAAAAAAAGTTGTAAATCCTCTGGTCATCTTGCTGTTTGTGTTAGCTTCCTAGTGATGCTATTCAAAATGATAACAAACTCGGTGGCTTAAAACAACATATATTTACGGATTCAAAATTTTACAGGATAAAATGTTAAAAACAAACTCCCAGAAGAACCATGCTCTCCTGATGGCACTAGAAAGTTTTCATTCCTTTTCTCTTCCTAGATTCTGGCAGTTATTGGCTACTTGGCTTTTCTTGGCAGAGCAACTCCAATCTCTGCCTCCTCTTCATATAATTTTCCCCTGTTTCTCTGTGTGACTGTATTTCCTTTTTACAAGGACACCAGTCTTATTGGATTAGGATGTTGCCTGATGTGGTTTGGATTCATCATAACTGATTATATCTTTTATGTTCTTTTATTTTATTTATTTTATTTTATAATTTTATTTTATTTATTAAAGCTTAAGATTATGTAAATGTTACATAGAAATACAGGGGACTCCCATATAACCCATCCCCTCCACTCCCACACTTTTGCCGATTACAACATATTTCATAAATGTGGTACATTTGTTCCAATTGATGAACACGTATTGAAGCATTGCTAAAAACCATGATCTATAGATTACATTATGATTTACACTTTCTACAACACCATTTTATAGGTTTTGATAAAATGTATAATGGTCTGTATCAGGGGTTTTTAAACTTTTTTGTTCCATGGACCCCTTCTCCATTCAGTGAAAACCACTGACCTTTTTGAGAATGTAGCGAGAGATAATTTTATGTCACTCAACTATCATCGGGCCTAAAAACTACCATAATCCCTAAATATAAATGGGTGTAAGTGATGTTTAGAGATATGCAAAAACTGGAATTTGATATGAAATGAATAGTGCTGTAATTTACTGCATACATTCTTAAGTGAAGGAAATGCTAGATTTCAGTTAGAGGTCAGAGAAAATAAAGATAATAAAGTTGATTTTTTTTTCAATTCATGCTCAAGTACACCCTAAAATCTTTCCCTGGACCACTGGTTGAAAACCCCTGGTCTGAATCCATCCTTGCAATGTCATATAGGACAATTCCAATGTCCAAAACATAACCCATGTTACATGTATTCTTCCCTGTCTCTCCTCTTAGAAACTCTGGTGACCACTGCCTTTATATTAATGTTAAAAGTTCTTCCATTACTAGAATAATAATAAGTCTACTTTAGTCCATACTTGCATTTCCCCCTTATGTTTGTTCAATCTTCAATCTTGAGGGTTTTAGGATAGCGATGCCAACTCTGCTTCTTATTGAGAGGGAGCTTAGATACAATTGGATGAATGGATAGAACTGTATTGCTTGCAGCTTTAGATCTTCTCTGTTTTTTTTTCTTGGAATAGGCATTATCTATCATCATCCTTTTGTTAGTTGTCTTGGGCGAGTCCGATAAACTGGAGAGTGGGTGTTGCCTGCTACTCTCCTGAGATTCAGGACCCAACTAACACATGAACAGCCAGATTTAAGTCTCTGGGACATATATTTAATTGGTATAGTGCTAATTAAAAATAAAAGGGGCAGAAGAGCCATGTGTAGGGAAATTGTAAATGAGTCTAACTCTGTTACATTGGGGAGCATTTTTCCGAAGGTAAGGCTCACTGACAGGGTGGGGAATTCCTGAGATTAGCAGCCCTGCCTATAGTGAATATATATGTCTCTAGAGCCCTCAGTAGCCTCCCTTTCTTGAGGCACTGTTTGGTAGCAGTCAATAAGATCATCCTGAGATGTGCATAAGTGTAACCTCTGGAATGACCTCCAGACTCACTTTGAAATCTCTAAGCCATAAAAACTCATTTACATTTAATATTTCCCCCTTTGGTCCTGGTGTTATTTCAAATGAATAACTAGTTGGAACCTGGTAATAATCCCTCAGTGCCAGGGAGGCTGATCCTGGAAGTCATGTTCCATTCTGGGGAATTGTAGTGAGTTTATATACTGAATTTGGGTTAGGAAGAGGCCATATTTGAGCAACAAGGAAGCTTTCAGGAGGTAACTCTTCAGAAATATACAGCACAAGGCTAAGTTTCAATTTCACAGGAATGAGTTTCATAAGTACAAGAACCAATATCAAGAGTCTAAGGTATTGTTCTGTCCTCCTTTGCTAGGCACTGTCCATGTACTCTAGGAAATCTAGCCACTCTACTAGAGAATGTATCAGGAATCCCTGGGATGGAATTCAATGTTCTTTCAGTAATTTTGTGGTTCTCCACCCACTGAGACAACACCCCATGATCACTTGAATACATTAATATGCCATATAAGCATGGCCTATGTGCACCCCTTCCCAAACCTTCCACCACTACTGACACCTCACATCAATGATCCTCCCTTGCCACAGTTGTGATCAATCTGCAATCCAAAGCCTCCTCAAAAGCAAAGCCAAAATTAAATAAATAAAAACAGTAAAATAATTTAAAAATTAATGAAGCAGATGTGGCTCAAGCAATTCAACTCTCACCTACCACATGGGAAGTCCTGGGTTCGGATCCCAGTACTTCCTAAAGAAGACTAGTAAGACATTGAGCTGATGCGATGGGCTGGTGTGGCGAGCTGATGCAACAAGGTGACACAGCAAGAGACACAAGGAGAAAAACATAACAAGAGAACAACAAAGCAGGGAGTGGAGGTGGCTCAAGTAATTGCATGGCTCCCTCCCACATGGGAGGTCCTGGGTGCAGTTTTCAGTGCCTCTTAAAAGAAAGACAAGCACACAACAAACAGACACAGCAAGTGCAAACAATGAGGGCGTGGGGAGAAATAAATTAAATTAATCTTTTAAAAAATAATTTAAAAAGTAATAGAAAAATAACAAACAAAATACAAAATTAAAAAATGTTACATTGTGTCTTACTTTAGCCCTAAGATCTGTTATCTTTTGTGTACAGTGACAATTTCTTCTGTATGTCCTCCCAGTGTCTTACCTTTATCATTTGATTTTCAAAGAAGATTTAGGTTAGAGAAAAGTCACATAGAAAATATAGGGGAGTCTCATATACCCTCACCCCTTCACCCTCTCACATGTTCCCCTCAAGGTAACATCTCACGTGAGTATGCTACATTTCTTACATTTGGTAGACATATATTGAAGCATTTATACTAATCATGTACTATAGTTTACATTATAGTTTACACTTTGCACTGCACAATTTTATAGGTTTTAACAGAATGTATACTTATTTGTATCCATCACTGCATTGTCATGCAGGACAATTCCAATGTACAAAAAATGCCCACATTTTACACCAATTCTTCCCTCTCCCTCCCCTTAAAACCTCTGGTTGTCATTGTCTTTATATCTATGTTACAAGTTCATTTATTGCTAGAATAATAAGTCTACTTAATCCATAGTTGCATTCCCTCCTTATTCCCCAATCTTGAGAATATTGTTGATAGTTTTGTCATCCAAGTTCATTTGAGAGATTGGTTTTTAGTTTTCTTTTCTTGTGGAAACTTTATATGACTATGATATTAGGGTGGTGTTGGAATCATAGAATTGAGCTAGGAAATGTTTCTTCCATTTCTCTTTTTTTGTCAGAGTTTAAGCAAGATTGGTTTTAGTTCTTTCCAGAATGATTGGTAGAATTCACCTGTGAAGCCATTTGGACCTTGGCTTTTGTTAGTTGGTAGGCTTTAATGACTAATTCAATCTTGTTACTCATGATTGTTCTGTTGAGTTCATCAAATTCTTTTTTCATCAAAGTAGGCTGCTTGTGTGTTTCTAGAAATTTGTTCATTTCATCTAAGTTATCCATCTTGTTGGCATAAAATTTTTCAAAGTATCCTCTTCTGATTCACTTTATTTCTGTGGAATCAGTGATGATATCCCCTCCCTCGTTTTTTATTTTCATCTTTTCTTTTTTTCTTTGTTAGTCTAGCTTAAGGGTTTGTCAATTTTATTAATCTTCTCCAATAACTTTCTTTTGGTTTTGTTAATTTTTTCTAATTCTTTTTTTTTTTATTATCAATTCCATTTAACTCTGCTCTAATACTTGTTATTTCCCTCTTTCTACTTGTTTTGAGTTTAGTTTGTTGTATTTTTCCTTGTTCCTTCTGGTATGCAACTGGGTCATCAATTTAAGCTCTTTTTTCTTTTTTAATATAAACATTTATGGCTATAAATTTCCTTCACATCACTGTTTTTTATGCATTCTGTAGGTTTTCATAACTTGTGTTTTCATTTTCATTTGTTTCAAAGCAGATTCTGATTTTTAAAAATAATTTCCTCCTTGACCCACTGATTGTCTAAGAGTGAGTTGTTTAACTTTTATACCATTGTGCCTATTCCGAGTCACTACCCCTTATTAATTTCCAGCTTCATTCCATTTTGGTAAGAGATATTTCTTCATATAATTTCAAATTTTCTGCATTTTTTGAGACTTATTCTGTGACCTAGCATGTTGTATATCCTGAAGAATGCTCCATGAGCCCTCAAAAGAGCATATATCCTGTTCTATTTTGGTGAAATATTTGGTATATGTCTGTAAGTCTAGTTCCTCTCATGTATTATTCAAGGTCTCTGTTTCTTTATTGATCCTCTATCAAGATGTTCTGTCTAATGTTGAAAATGGTGTATTAAAGTTCCCCACTTTAATTGTAGAAGTATTTATTTCTCCACTTACTTTTTCCAATGTTTGCTTCATGTATTTTAAGGCAACCTGGCTTGGTGCATAAATGTTTATGATCATTGTTTTTTCTTGATAGATTACCCTTTTTATTAAAATATAAGAGCCTTATTTTTCTTTTATAATAATTTTGCTATTAAAGTCTATTTTGTCCCCTATTGATATACTTTCTCTCAACCTTTCTTGGTAATTGTTGGCATATAAAATCATTTTCCAACCATTCACTTGCAACTTCCTTGCATCCCTGGTTTATATATGTCATATTATATTTTTATTTCTCTTTGTATCTTTTTAGTTACTGTTACTAATAATCTTCATTTCTACATTCTCCTCCAACCCTCTCTCCTATTTTTTTTTTGCCTTTCTAACTGCAGAACTCCTTTTACTTTTTCTTGAATGATAGGTTTCTTGTTGACAAACTCTCTTAATTTCTGTTTATATGTGAATATTTTGAATTCTCCCTCATTTTTGAATGACCACTTTGCTGGATACAGAATTCTTGGCTGACAGTTGTTTTTTTTTTTTCCTTTTAGCACCTTAACTATGTCATACCACTGCCTTTTTGCCACCATGGTTTCAGATGAGAAATTAGCACTCAATCTTTGAGCTTCCCTTGAATATGATTCATCACTTTTCTTTTGTTGCTTTCAGTATTCTCTCATTGTCCTGAGCCCTTGACAATTTGATAAGTATATATCTTGGAGTAGGCCTAGTAGGATTTATACTGTTTGGAGTGTGCTGCACTTCCTGGACATGTACACTCATGTCCCTCAAAACAGTTGGGAAATTTTCAGCTACTATTTCTTCCAACATTCCTGCTGCCCTTTTCCCCTTCTCTTCCCCATCTGAGATGCCTATAAGGTCTACATTTGTGCATTTCATGTTCTCATTTTATTCTCTGTGTCCCTGCTGAGTTTTTCTATCTTTTTGTCTATTTGTTCTACTATCTGTCCCATGTTAGATTTACTATCTTAGGTAACACTGATTCTGCCTGTTCAAATCTGCTGTTATGTGCTTCCAGCATATTTTTATTTCTTGCATTGTGACATTCATCACCATCAGCTCTGTTATCTTTTTATGTATATTTACAATTTCTTCCAAATGTTCCCCTAGTGTCTTCTTAATATCCTTAATCTCTTCCTTCACTTCATTAAGTTGATTTATGATATTTGTTTGGACATCCTTGATTATTGTTGTTCCACATCCTGCATCCACTTCTGATTTTCAGTTTGTTCATTATACTGGGCAATATCTTCCTGTTTTTTATTGTGGCTTGTATGTTTTTGCTCATGTCTAGGACTCTGTTTATCTTGATGGGCTTATTCAGATTCTACTATAAGGTATTATTTTATTTTGTCTTAAGGTTCCTCTTTGAGACTTGGTTCCAATTTTTCTATATTTTTATAGTTGCCTGTGTTTCCCTGAAAAATATATTATGACCATAGTAAAAGAAAGAAAAATAGAAAGAGAATCATAATAATAATTTAAAAAAATAGAAAAAAGAACCACAATAGGGCCAGGGGGAAAATAAGTAATTAGGATGAAAAATCATAAAAAATTAAAAAGGAATAAGAATAAAAAATGTGGCATAAAAGCAAACGAAGCAAGAAAGTATAGAATAAAACAAAACACTGGAAGAATGAGAAGAGTAGAGAGAAAAAAATTGAAGAACAATCAAGAGAAGGTAAAATGTAAGGAAAGCAACAGAAGTGGGGAAAATGAAAGAAAGGAAAGAAATAAAGAAATTAAAGAGAACAAGATATAACAACAACAGAAAGGAAACAAAGAAAGGAAAAACAAAAAAGAACCCCAGATAAAAAGACTTCTTTCTTAGGCCACTAGGTACTGTCTCAGACTGCCAGTGCTCAGCAATCAATCACCCT
>JAQZBX010037496.1:0-23750 GCA_029593785.1 Cabassous unicinctus | reverse complement strand
GTGTTAGGAAGATATTCTCAATATGTCCCTTTTTCTCTGAGATCTCTCATTGAATAAAACGTAACTCCAGTTGTGTTTTCAGTTTCCTGTTTCTCGCTGGCACCTTTATCCCAGCAGACCAGTGGCTTCCTCAAGTGGTGAATTTTCATAGAGGGCCCACCCTGCAGGCTGGCCGCCTGTCCCCCCGGGGTCCGGCCATAACGGTTCTGGCCCTCTCTGCTCAGGTGTCAGCGGAAGCAGTGGCGGCTGGACCTCCCCGCCACCAGCGTGGTCATCACGTTCCACAATGAAGCCAGGTCGGCCTTGCTGAGGACGGTGGTCAGGTGAGGCCCCCGCCGTGGCTGGGGGGGGCGGGCTTGGGCGCGTCTCCCTGCGCGTGGACGAGGGCCTGTGACCCCCGCCCGCCGTGTCGGCCAAGAGGCCTCGGACCTCAGCCTTCGTCTTTCCCCAGCGTCCTTAAGAAAAGCCCACCACATCTCATAAAAGAAATCGTCTTGGTGGACGACTACAGCAGTGACCGTAAGTATCGCCGCCCGCCGCCCCCACCCCGCGTCCCCTCCTCGCCCTCCTGGCCCGTGGGGGATGCGAGAGCCAGAGGCAGGTCCGGGGCCATGGGGGAGAGGGCCCCTGCCATGCCCGGCGAGACGCTCAGCCTTAAGCCAAGCAAGTGTCGCTAACCCAGCGCAGAGCACCTTTTTCTGACGTGTGGTCCCAACCCTGTTTCTTTTCTCCAGCTGAGGATGGGGCTCTCTTGGGGAAAATTGAGAAAGTGCGGGTTCTTCGAAACGATCGGCGAGAAGGTAAGACGTGTTCCTTAGTCCAACGCCAACACAGCTGAATTCTGACTTTCCCTGAGATGTTTCAGCTAAAAACACGTCAAAGCAGTTACTTGCCTAAGCTTTTTGCATGTAGCTTTGTACCTCCCTCTACCAGAGACACTTGGGAGCTCTCCCAGGCACGCTCGGGAAGGACCTTAAAAGCTTGGCTAATTGAAATCGTTTGTATACTAGGGCAAGTGTTCAAATTACGTTTTTATTTATGTATTTAGAAAACTGGCTTCTCTCTTTCACATCCTGGGACGTCTTTATCATTCAGTAGTCCCTTGAGTATTAGAGCTTAGAAGGAAAACAGATTTAACAGTGAGAAGTCTAATGACCGCTTGCTTCAGGCACTGATAGAGTAACTGGGTTCAAGCCTGGCAGCCTGCTGAAGGTGAGCCACCCAGAGAAGGGAGAGAGCACTGGAATTGCTTATTCAGTTCCGCAGATGCTGGCCTCAAAACCTGCTGCCAGCCAGCGAAAGCTGGGCTCATCAGTATTGGCAGTTATGAGAGAGACTCGAAAGGGGGAAATATCACTAGGACGTTTCCGGAGAGGAAGCTGAAAACAACATAATTGGCATCCAGTGCCTCAGTGCTATTAGAGAGCCTGGGAGCAGGATTCTGTGCTGCTTTTTCCGTGCTCTGGAGAAACCAGTGCGGGAAGCTACAAAGCTGAAAGTGCCACTTTTGCTACTTGAGGATCCTATTTGTCCATTCTAGAATGGGGTCAATGGCAGACTCTTTATTCTGGTTTCCTTTGGCCCACCTGGGGCCAAGGAAGGACGTTTATCTAGAAGAATCTGTTTAGGTGATAAAGCAGTGGAACCAGCACCTGGTTCAGCCAGCTCGGCTCACTCACCCGGACGCTCAGGATGCGAAAGCGAGGGCAGAGCCTTGCTGGTCTCCCGTCATCCTCCCAAGCGTAGAGGAAGCCAGAGTCTAGGCACCTGCTGTATTACGTTTCCCCTCGGCAACCTGTCTAAGTGACTTAATGAATCTAAGTCCACAGGCCTGCCATGACGTCACCTCAAAAGGGAAAAAACTGGCACAGGAAAAAAGAAAAAGAAAAAATGACTTCTGTTGGCAGTTTTGGAATGTTCAAATCACCTGCCAGCCTTATCAGAAAGTGCCTTTAACCTAAAGCCACGCTTCCGAGTATAAACTTTCCTTTTGCTTTAAGTTAGGATGTTCATTTGGGTAAGAACCCCGTCAGTGTGTTGATTTTGGAGAGGAATGAGGGGAGGTTGTGGGAAGCCAGATTGTGGGAGGGCTTTGCAGGACAAATGATAGGTGAGTGGGTTACGCACTCACCAAGAGTGTTTGTTTCCCCTTCATTACTGAAGGTGATTTTCTCTGAATACAGTTCTGAGTTGATAACTTATCTTTCAGCTCGTTGAAAATACTCCAGTATCTCCTGGCCTCTTAGTTTAGAATTTAGTCATCATTTGTATTGTCGGTCCCTTTTTATGAGTCGTTTCCTTGGGCTGCTTTCCAGATTTTCCTTTTATCTTTGGTTTTTAGCAGTTTGACTATAATGTACTTAAATTGTGTTTTCTTTATATTTATTCTATTTAGGGTTTGCTAATCCCTTTCAAAATGTAAGCTGTTTTTCACCCAAATTTTGGAAATTATCGGCCTTCTTTTTCTTCTCGTATTTCCTCCCCTCGTATTTTCTCTCTCCTTTCAGCCTTGGACTCCATTGCACTTGTGTTATAACACTTTATAGTGTCCCGTAGGTCATTTAGGCTTTTTTTTTTTTTTTAACTTTTTCTTTTGAAATAGTTTCAAACTTAAAGGACAGTTTAAAAATAATACAAACCCCATACAGAGAATTCCAACATACCCCTACCCCCTACCCAGATACCCAGATACACCAATTTTAACATTTTGCCACCTTTGCCATATCATTCTGTTTATCTATCCATCTGTCATTCCATCCATCCTCTATCAGTCAGTCCTTCTATCTATCTGTCCACCTGTCTATCTATTTTCTGAACATTTCAGTGTCAGCTGCATACATCATGCTTTTTGAACACTTAATGTGCCATGCACAATCCTGAGAACAAGTATAGTCATTTATGTAACTACCTTAATTGCAGTTATATTCCAGTTTTTTCAAATGTCTCAATAATATCTTTTTTTCTTTTTCTTCTTTTTTTTTTGAGGTACCAGGGCTGGGGATTGAACCTGGGACCTCGTATGTGGAAGCCAACCCTGAGCCATATCAGCTTCCCTGAGTTGGTTTTGTTTTTTGTTTTTTGTTTTTTCAGGAGGCACTGAGAACTGAACCCAGAGCCTCCCATGTGGGAGGCGGGCACTCAACTGCTTCAGCCACACCTACTCCCCCTCGATAATATCCTTTTGAGCCTTTATCCTCCCTTGTTAGCTCCCATTCAGGGCCATGCATTGCCTTTAATTGTCATTATCTCTTTAGTTGCCCTCCCTTCTTCCCTCCCTTCTTTCCTTCCTTCCTTCCTTTCTTTCAACTGTGGGAACATACATACAACACAAGCTTTCCCATCTCAGCCACTCCCAGCCTACCTTTCAGTGGGATCACCACCTTCCATTGCTACACTCTTCCCATCTCCCCTAACACATCCACCTCCATTATGCGTTACCCGCCCCTTCCGCATTCATGCAACCGTTATGTCTTTGAATAATCTCTCTGCTCCTTTCTTTCTCCTCCCTCTGGGATTCCCACAACACGTATATCGGTATGCTTTATGGGGTCCCACAGGTTCCTCAGGCTTTATTCACTTTATTCCATCCGTCGTTCTTTCTGCTTCTCAGACAGGAAGATTTCAATGGTCTTATCTTCAGGTTCACTGATTCTTCTGCCAGCTCCATCTGCTGTTGAATTCCTTTAGGGAATTTTAATTTCTGTTGCTATGGTCTTCATTTCTGTTTGGTTCCTTTTCATAATTTTCACCTCTCTATTGGTATTCTATTTTTGTTCATCTATTATTTTCCTGATTCCCTTTCACTCTTTGTTCATGTTTTCCTTTAGCTCTTTGGGCATATTTAGGACCATTTTTTAACCTCTTTTTCCAGTATGTTCCAGGTCTGGCCCTCCTCATTGTAGGCTTCTAATGCTTTAATTTCCTTCTTACCCTGGGCCATCACTTCCTGTTTCTTTGTGTGCTTTGTCATCTTTTGTTGAAGCCTGGACATTTTGATATTTTAATGTATTATTGCTGGAATTTAGACTGAGGCATTAGTTCTGTAAATTTGTATTTGACTAGTACTGTGACAAAGCTTTGCTTGAATGCCAGAAGTTTTAAAAAAATGAAGGAAAATGCCTTTGCCAGTCTTTGCAGATTGACCTGTGGGAGTGCTCTCCTTCAGGGCTTATCTATACGATGAGTGTAAAGAACAGCTCCAGGGGTCTAGGGGCCTCCCTGGTCCTTTCTGAGCCTTGTCTTAAGGATGCACATGCTGCCCTAGGAATTCCCTCATTTTCAGTGTCCTCTTTTCCTCCAGGAAATAGTCTCCTCAGGGGCTCTGCACTGCATGTCCTCAGCCAGCATTTCCTTGCACCAGGCAGCCACACTGCTCTCCCACAGGACCCTGGAGGAGGCCTCTGTGAGCTTCCTTCTACACACAGGACAAGCTCTGGGATGGGGAGCCTGTGCCTGCTCTCAGGCCACCACCAGAGAGATTGGGTGAGACACACATGCTCCCGGCATATGCACAAAGATCACTCTGCTCCCTCCAGAACCTGGACCAGGGACCTGCACTGGGAGTGTGAGCTGGCTCTGAGCCGAGTCATTGAGGGGATGGAGCAGCGGCCAGCCAGGAGCTGCGAGATCCTACTTGGAAGTTGCCTTTTTCTTGATTCAGTGCTTGTTTGTTACTGCAGTCCTTTTGCTGTTTTCTGGAGCTTTGAGAAAGATGTTTCTGCCATTTCTTGCTGGTTGTTCAAAGTTTCTATGGGAGGACGGAGCCCTAAAGCCTCTCCATCATCTTGGTCCAGGCAGGGCCCTCACTTAGGCTCCCCCACCTCCCCAGTGCTTTTTTCTCTGTGTTCATCAGATCAGTTGATTTCTGCTGATTCATCTTCAAGTTCACCAATCCTTCTGGCATCTGCAATCTACGGTTAAGCTCAGTCGGTGACTTTTTCATTTCAGATATTGTATTTTTCAGTTCTAGAATTTCCATTTGATTCTCTTATAGTTTTTATTTCTCTACAAAGACTTCCTGTCTGTTCATTTATTGCAACCATCATTTTCCTTGAATTCTTGGACATAATTATAACAGCTGCTTTTAAATCCCCAGAGTCTGAGTGGTTCAGGAGTCAGCCAAGGTTTTGAGGGGACGTTATTAGCAGATTCAGGCCTTCTGTCCTTTCCTGCATCTCCCCTTCAGTTTCCAGCCCCTTTGGCAGCCCCAAATTCTGTCCTCTGACACATCACGTGAAAAAGGCTGTTCTGCAGCGAACTGGGGAATAACCTCAGAGGAAATACACTTGAATATGAATCTCACTGTGATTTTCTTCTTTCAAGGGTTGACCCCCGTCCAGTCCCTGCCTGGTTTTGCTGCTCCCCATCCCCTTCAAATAGTTCTAGCTTTATGTTTTGTTCAGAGTTTATAATTGTTACCTGAGCAAGGGCTTGCCTGATACAAGCTATTCTGCTTTACGGGAACGAGAAATCCTCAGTCTTTTTTCCCTGCTCTACCATGGAACTGTATAAGAATCAGTGGAAATCCATTTTGACTGTGTAAAAAGGAGCTTAAAACCCTTATCCTTACTGGTTGTGAAACAGTAGCATCCTCTTCACATATAACCTCAGCATCTATAGCAGATGCCGTTTTGACTACAGCATCCAGATATAAATATATTACTTAGAATAATACCTTGTGTGATAGTGAAACATGAATATTGTTAGCAGATCACAAGTGGGTAGCTTGCATACTTTGACCAGTAGTGTGACTAAGTGTGTAAAAGCCAGACCCTCAGGCTTTGTCATACCTGTTATTTAGCTTGTGGTGAGTCTTGGAAGACAAAGGTATTCGCCACAACACTGCTGTTAAATCATCACCATGGAAACCAGCACCATTAACACTTAAAGCAGGGCTTCTAGCCCTTTTTTGTTCTGTGGATCCCTTTGCCGGTCGGTTGGGTGAAATGACTGCTACGGTAATTTATTTATTGCCTACATTCATAAGTGAAGGAAATGCTGGATTTCAGTTAGAGGTCAGAGAAAATAAAGATAATAAGTTGAGTTTTTTCAGTTGAAGCCCACGGACCCTCTGGAATCCCTGGGCCCCTGACTTTAAAGAGCCTGGCGATGCCTGCCGTGGCCCGTTAGTTAGAGCAGCTGCTGCCTCAGAGCACAGAGCAGTTCTGAAAGGGCCTTCCTCGGAAGACAGCACTGCCAAGGAAGCCGGCCCTCCAGATGCCTTTAGCAAAACGTGCAAAGTCCTGACAGCTCTTGGGAGCCACGGGCAGTATTGATCCTACCGGATAAGTGGGAATAACCTCCTGCTGCCCAGCAGGAGGGCGGTAAAGCCGCAGCCGGAGGTGCGGATGGACGCGCTCGGGCCTCCCTGATGAGCCCCCGACTCTCGCCCACAGGCTTGATGCGCTCGCGGGTCCGTGGGGCTGACGCTGCGCAGGCCAAAGTGCTCACCTTCCTGGACAGTCACTGCGAGTGCAACGCGCACTGGCTGGAGCCGCTGCTGGAGAGGGTGGCCGAGGTGAGGGGCCGGGGAGGGGGGCTGAGGAGAGGGGGACCGGGGGCTCTCTCTGGGGGTTTCCCTGGGATATCTGTTCAGAGTGTTTTATGCACTGTAGGAATCTATAAATAGGGAAAATCACTTGAGAAGTGGGAGGCAGGGCCCAGCAGAGGCTGGGACACCCCGGCTAGCATCCAGAGCCCTGGGCTTAGGAGGCGCTTCCTCGCCTGCTGGAGCTCTGCGTCGACTCTGGGCTTGAAAGGTGAAGTGCTAGGGCGGTGCCGGCACCTGCCAGTCCCGTTTGCGTATTTTCTGCTGTGGGAAGTTCGGAGGGGTGGGAGGTGCCGAGGAAGCTCCCACTTTGGCCGTCCCCCTGCTCCAGCCGTGCTGCCACCACTCGGGGAGAGGCAGGCCGAGTCTCCAGGCTCCCGCAGGGGTCTGGGGCTTGGTGACCACAGAGTGACTGACGGCCGACAAAGTTTGGTCTGTAGCCAGGCTTTGCGCGCTCTGCCTTCCGGAAGCATCGCCACTCGCTTTCCTTTGGCCTTTTGTCGGTCCCCTTGTCTTCTGCTTTATTCACTTTCCTTCCTTCCTGCTCAGCTCAGAAGGACCTTAACTGGGGTGAGTAAAGCAGACTTAATGAGAATGCTGTAGCGTTGTGAAATGAAGACGTCGTTCTTCCTGCAGCGTGGAAGCCCTAAGTCACGAGACACTGAACAGCCACCAGTCACCGGTGCTCTCCATAATCACGGGAAGCACCGGTCACTGAGTACTGTCCACACGCCGGGCAGTTCCGGCACATTTTCTTTAATCCAGGTATCATCCCCATTGACAGATGGGGAAACTGAGGCTCAAGGAACTTTAACAACTTACCCAAAGTCACCCAGGTGGCAGAACCGGGATTGCAAATCGGATTTGGCTAAATCCCTAAGTGAGCCTCCTCTTTCCCTTGTCCATACGCGCACGCCCGTATCAAGGAATTCACCTGCCGTCTTCCCCACCCCACCTCCACCAGGCTGTACCCAGTAAAGCATAACCAACGCTGCGAGCACGACTTCCGAGTGTATAAAGGACACTAACTTTTGTAGTTTGGCTGTCAGAACTATTTAATCACCCCCCAAAAAACCCCTCCCGTATTAAGGACAAAAGTGTGAGAATATTAATTTTCACTAATTCTGGTCTTATCCAAAGAAACAAGAACAATTGAAATAGAATTGGAAGTAAAGCAGATTCTGTTCTCTGACTCCTCCTAGGTCCAGGCTGTGCTGGGCAAGAATTTATTCTCCATTGTTCTTTGCCTGGTCATTTCCTATCCTGCAGACACAAAGGGCTCAGAGTTTGAAGGCTTAGCCAGTGCTCTAGGCTCCTTCTGGAACAGCTCGAGGGACGTTAGCCTGGGCTGTCGTGCCCCTGCATAGAGCCCTAGCGAGGTCTGTTCAGGTCAAGACGGCTGCGTAAACAGTCAGCGTCTCCTCCCCCAGGGGAAGCTCACCGGCTCGCCGCCGAGCCGGGCTCCTGCCCAGCTCCCGGCACCCTCTTTGCTGGGAGTTGATGCTGAATAGCTATGTCGACTGCGTGAATCCGTGGACGAGGTCTGCAAAGGTCTGCTACGTGGCACCTCCCGCAGTTTCATTCTGTCGAAGGTCCTTGATGTATCCGTTTTAAATACCCCCAGACTTAGGTTTCGGGCGCCTTTTCCAGCTCACCGATGAGCGCACATTCCTCCTTTCAAGTGTCTGGTGTGTGTCGAGTCCTGAGCGTTCTTCTTTACGGATGAGTGTTCCTTCGTCCGTCCTCCCTGCCAAGAGTGAGCTCTTGAGGGCAAGAAGCCCGTGTTGTTTCTCCACGGTGTCCTTAAAGCGCACATGCCCGCTGCGTGTCTGAGATGCAGGTCGTACGAAGGTCTGAAACCACCACCCTCTCTCTAGATGCCTGTGTGCTCCCGCGTGCGCGGTTTCTCTTGAAAATCTCCTGAAGATTCGTAGCCGCGCAGCATTGGCGCTTCATGCTGCTGACTGCCCCTCTGATCTGCCGTGCTCTTAGCTCTGCTCGACTCTTGTACTAATTGTTTTTCTGAGCCTTCCTCCTGGCTAATGAGGGTCTTTAAATGGCTCAAGAAAAGCACTTAACTCTTTCATTGAGTATCAGCATGAGACAGTTTCACTGAGCCTCTCACCAGTCAGTCGTTCAAATTTTAGAAGGCCAGAGAAGTTAAGAGCCCTCGTGTTCAGACTCTCACCAGGACAGTGACATCGTGGCATAAAGAAATGACCCATTCTAGGAAAACCAATTTCTGGGCAGACTTAGACTGCGGGAGTCCCGTCTACTTACTTTACCTCTGCGCCTCTCTCGGTCACACACACAGACATTAGAGTCCCAGCTTTGTGTAGGTGCCTCAGCCATAAGTTCCTCACTCCTGAGGGCTGCTGCAGCTGACACTGCCGATGTTTGAGGTTGAGCTTCGTTTCTGTCGGAAGGCAAGCAGCTGCCCTGTTCGGGGACGCAGAGCGGACCAGGGAAAGCACGAGGCTCCGTCCTCGCGTGGGGTGGCAGAGCGAGGGCAGCTCGCCTGCGCGGCGGCCGCTGACAGGGCTCCTTCTGGTGGGTGCCGCTGTTGACCTTGACGCTCCTAACCTTCTCTTCATCCACGTTTAGGACCGGACGCGGGTGGTCTCGCCCATCATCGATGTCATAAACATGGACAACTTCCAGTACGTGGGGGCGTCTGCCGACTTAAAAGGCGGTAGGTGCCCGGTGGAGGACACAGCGGCCACAGCTTTCTCACGGGCAGCGCGTGCTCGGAGGAAGGACAAGCTGTCCTTAGCAAGCACAGAGCCGTGGAAGGAGACGGCCTTGCTGCCCTCTAATTCCCCCGTTTCCTGCTGTCCTCGTACCTGCTTTTGTGAAGCATTTGCCTCAGTAAACAGCTTTGGTGTCGTTCTTAACCTGAGATGAGTAAGACGCTGGTGGTCTGCGGTGAGGGGACGCCAGGCTGCCGTCTGTCCTAAGCCGGTGCTCGCGCTGTCTGCCCACACCAGCATTTCCTCTGTGCTCTGCTTTCCTGGTCTGTCTGTCTGTCTGGTCACCCAGCTCGAACCCTGGGGCCTCCTCACTCACCCACACACGAGGCTCGGCCCGTGCCAGCTCCCACTCCATGCCCAGGTGGTCTTTTGTGTAAATCACAACCCTGTCCTTTCAGTCTCAAGCCCCAGATTTGTTCCTTTCCAGCCTACCCTCCACAGAACCCCAAGAATGACCTGATATGCTCTTACCCTCTTAAAAATGACTGAGTGCCCCAAGAGCTTTTGCTTGTGCGGGTTAGGCCTGTTTATATGTATTGCATCAGAAGTTAAAGCTGAGAAAACGTCAAAACACAAGGACACGGAGCACGTGCTCCGTTACCTGCCAGGCTGGGACGTCACGTACCCGTGGTCTCTGGAAAACGCCATTTCCCACTCTGGAGTGAATGAGAGTGATTGAGCTCTTGGTGTAAATATAAAGGTAGTTTTGACCCCACAGGCCCCTGAAAGCGTCTCGGGCCCCCAGACCCCTCTTTGGGGTGCGTGATAAGCCGGTTGAAGCCAGGCTGCCTGACACTAGGGCCTGGAATCTTCTCTGAGGCTCTGACAAGCAGCCACGGTGCCAGGGCCTGGCTGCAGCTCCCCGAGCCTGGAGGTGGAGCCCCTGCTCTGAGGGCCCTGCGGCCGCCTGGGAATCACTGCCTCGCGGCCGAGCTCGCCTACTGGCCACATCGCCTGTAAGAGCTCCGCCGAGAACCAGGGAGCAGAGACCACCCTACGGCGGCTCTGCCTTGTGTTTGTGGAGTGGACTCACCCAAACCTGTTGGTTTCACACCCAAGAGCAGTTAACCCTTTCCCAGTATTCAGCACCTCCTTTTTAAAGATGCAAAACGAGGGGTGTCTCTTCAGCCTCTTAACGCTTGAACTGGTGAGAAGCAGGTGGACTGCTCCAGGCAGACACACGGGCAGGGGGTCCACTAGCAGCCCATCATCGGAAACGAAGGCGGAAAACAATGCGAGGTCGCCCAGCCGCCACGTCCAGCGCAGCGCGCGTCTCCTCTGTGCCTCAGCCTGCCCGCCTGGGAGCTGTGGGCAGTGATGAGGACACAGGCGCCGCTGGCTGAGGTCAGCGCAGCATCAGGGAGGCTGTGCGGCCCCCCAGGAGCAGCAGCAGGACGTGAGTCCTGCTCAGCGCTGTGCCCGAGTCGGAGGACACACATGCTGGGAAGATGCACATCTGGCTCGACATGGAAGCATCTGGGCTGCAGATGGGGCGGTCTTGGCCTCAGGTTCAGAGTGTCCTGAACCCGCAGGACTGGGCAGAAGCGAGGCCGAGGGGCTCTTTGTTTCACAAGCGGCTGCTCAGCTCAGAGCAGACGTAGGACGGCGAAACGCTCTCTGTGGGAGACGCCCCAGCGGCCGTCTGCTGGGGCGGAAGACAGCATTTCATTAAATCCCTCGAAAAATCAAGGACGAGGTTTTAGGCCGATGTTCAACCTTCAGCTTGACTCTGGGCTGATAGTAAAGGTAATGAACCTGGAGGTAGACGCTCGTGTCGTGTCAGGTGGCTGAGGCCTTCTCGGTGTCTGTCAGCACACAGGTGGCTCTATGGCTGGCGCTCGTTGCGTGTGCAGCGGGCGCTCCGGGCTCTTAGGAAAGCCAGCCTTCGCTGTCTGTCCCCGCCGCCTGGCCCGGAGCCCCTCGTTCCCTCGGCCTGAGCCCATCCCCTCGGCCCTGAGGGCCGGACATCCTTGTGGCCAGAGTCTCTGGCTGGGCCCGCCCAGGAGGCACATTTGTTCAGGCGCCATGCAGTGCCCTGAGCTCATCACACAGACGTCTGAACGTGGGCGTGGAAGAAGCCCTGTGGACGGAGCTGGCGGCCGAGTGGCCAGAGGGAGCGGGGGTGCCTGGGCCTGGCCACCAGGCTCCTGGAGACGCAGTTCCGTGAGCTGAGAAACCATCTCTGGACGTGTCCTCGGTGAGGAGGCTGGCGCACCTACGGCAGGTACAGGCTACCTTGAGAGGGAGGAAGCGTGTTGCCGGGACCCTGCCAGAAACCGAGGACGAGGCACGAGCTCTTCTGTCCCGAGTGCCTGTGGCTTCTTCAGTGACATGGGGCCAGTGCCATGTTTACCAGACGCTGAAGGTCATTTTGCCAACTATTGGGAAACTCTTCAGCTTGTCTTCCTCGTAGAAGCACCGCCCCGTTCTCGCTGAACGTCCAGTAGGTCGCGATGCAGAGGTACTGATAAGACCCGGGTTTGTGGGCCCGGAGCCGCCTCAGGCTTCTCCTTCTCTGGGCCGACACTGGAGCCAACTTTTAAACCTCAGTCACTTCTTTTTCTCATCTTCTGGACCTTGGCTGTGTCACAGCGTCGCCACACAGGTCCCAGCTGCCTTTGCATTTTCCGTTCTTACGCATTTTAATTTTAGAAAATTCTGAGACGCGTTTTCTGTTGCAGGGAAGCTTTGGGGGGAAACGATGTCCGTGTGCGCCCTCCCTCCCGGGCGCCCTCCGCAGCTCCGCCCTCCCTGGGTCTGTCTTGGTGTTTTGTTTTGTTCTGTTCAGTGAGTCTTCTCCAAATACCATGGTGCTCAGCTGTGAGGCTGGGGGTGTGGGGGCAGCAGCCCGTCTCCTTGTTACCACCCCGTGATTCGTGTCTGTTGCCGGCAGGTTTTGACTGGAATTTGGTGTTCAAATGGGACTATATGACGCCCGAGCAGAGGAGAGCCCGGCAGGGAAATCCAGTCGCCCCCATAAAGTAAGTGCCAGGCGTCCCTCGGGCGCCCTGATCCCCTTTCCAGAGCGCACGCCAGCCCTTCGCCCTCGGCCCCCACGCCCCCTGGTCTTGGCCCAGGACAGAGAGGAGAAAGCACCGTGGGTGCTCTTCCTCGGTTCGAGTCTACCACACAGCGATAAAGCGTGTTTGCCTGTTGTGTGCCCTGCACGTTTATAACCAGGACATTCTGGAGCAGCATCGGCCGCCCTCCTCTCGCCCTGGAAGCCTCCTGTGCTGGGCTCACCAAGCCTGCTCTGAGTCTCCCCGACCAGCCGTGGTTCAGGGCGGGGTCAGGTTGCCCTCTGGCTTGGGCTCGGGGTACCCAGGTAGAGAAATTGGCGCACGGCGTTAAATGAGATCACTGAGATGTCAGCCAACACTGAATGTTTACCGTGCCCTGATGTCTCTGAGCCCTTTATGCCTCATCTCCACTGGGACACAGTAGAGGCTCGGTAGGTGCTGTGTTTCCAGCCCCTTCCCTGGATGATGGGAAATAACAGATGAGGTGGATTCCATTTTAGATGACGCGACTCCGTCACAATGATACTGACCGCTGATGTTTGTTGGGCATTTCCCACGTGCACTCCCAAACGCTCTGTGGGTGTCACTGCTTTGCTTTTGTAACCCTTGTATTACCTTACTGGGAAACTGAGACCCGGAATGGCCGCTCTGCCTGGTCAAGTTTCATTCCCGAGCCTGCACCGCAGGACCCATGCCATCCCCCCCCGGGCTGGCTGCTTTAGCGGGAATGTCATGCAGCTGGAGGGGGTGGACATTTGGCACAGTGGTCAGGGGGGGCGTCTGGAGCCCTGAGTGTGGGCGCTTGCGACTGACTTTCACTTCCAGCCTCTCCTCTCTCCGCCTTTAGAACTCCCATGATTGCCGGCGGGTTGTTCGTGATGGACAAGCTATATTTTGAAGAACTGGGGAAATACGACAGAATGATGGACGTGTGGGGAGGCGAAAACCTGGGTATGTATGCGCCATGCCCCTTCAGAATTGTTCAGTAGTGGACAGCCAGCAGATTCAAGTTCTGCTGAAATAGTTCAAATTCTTCTTCACCCAAGGAAAAACCTGAAGCTTTGAAGAGATTATGTGGCAAGAGCTTGTGGAATGCAGGGTGCTAATTGGAGGGAGTTGGAGAGGCCGTCCATCCGTCCATCCAGCAGAGTGTCCCAGCATCATAAGTCACATCCCTTTCACTCTTAGCGGTGTTTTGAGTTAGGCAGTAAAACGCGTCACCCTAATCAGAGTGGAGATTGCTAGAACACAGATAATGTCTTTGAAGGAAAATCCTAACTTTAATGTCATTTGAATCCAAGGGTTTGGAAAGCCAGCTTACGAAAGTGGAGGGAAAGGGTTCGTTTTTAGCCAGGTGGCATGGACAGTGAGTCGAGAGTTTGGCTTTTCGTTCCGTGTTTCCAGAAACCAGTGGGTGAGTAAAGCAGGTGGAGCAGGTCAGAGGGCTCCGGCTCTGTGGCGCTCGACCCTGGCAAGGCTCGTGGCTGTGACTGGGCTGCGTCTCGGAAATCAGATGAGGCGAGAGCCTTTGTGTTTCCTTCACTCCTTATGTGAGTGGCTCTAATTTGGTTTGATTTTTGTTTTTGAATAATAACCAATGCAAATCATTTTTACAAAAGCTTAGAATTTTATACATATTTACTGTATAAAAGAGAAAGGTATTTAAAAGAATTTTTTAGTGTGTTTCACTTGAAGCCTTTAATTTCAAGTACTTGGAGTTCTGAGCTAATTTTTCTTGGTTATTGGATGTTCTTAAGTTACTCTCAGCCTTGTGGACACATCCTGCAAGGGAAGGGAGAGAAAAATGATGATGTATAATTTCAGTAGTTTTTACTTGTAACAGAGACTTTGATATTGGAGTTCTTTTTTTAATTTTCTTTTCTTTTTGACTATTTTTTTAGGAGGTACTGGGGACTGAACCCCAGACCTCAAACATTGGAAGCAGGTGCTCAACCACTAAGCTACATCCACTCCCCTGGAGTTCTTTTTGTTAGTTAAAAAATACTGTGGCCTATTATTTTTCTATCATTTTACAATGTTAAACTGAGTTCTGGTCTCATCTTCGGAGGCTTTCTCTGCTGTGGTTTGGCGTTGAAAGCTTCTTGTAGACTCAGTGACTGTGTTGTGGGGTGGAAACATGAGTCAGACCCTTTAGGGTGTTTGTTTGTTTTTTTAAAGATTTATTTATTTATTTATTTATCCCCCCCTTGCTGCTTGTGCTGCTGTGTCCATTCGCTGTGTGTTTCTTCCGTGTCTGCTTATCTCCCCCTTGCTGTGAGGTCCTGCTGCATCAGCCCCTCACGCCGCGCGGGCCGGCCTGCCCTCACAAGGAGGCCCTGGGAAGCGAACCCGGGGCCTCCCATATGGTAAAGGGGAGCTCTATCCATTGAGCCACACCCGCTCAATGTTTTTGTTTTTTGAATGACACATTGACCCTGGGCCTGGGCTGGCATGAAGGGCTCCAGGAGAATTGCTGAAGGTCTGAAGAACATTCTGAGTCGCCCCGCTCCCCAGGCGCTCCCCATTCAGGGGAAGCAGCTCCTCTGAAAAGCAAGGCGAGAGGGAGCCAGACGCGGTATTCAGAAGCGTCTGCTAGGGGCTGAAAGCACTGAGGAGGCCGTGACCGGGGCTGGTGCACGGAGCGGAAGCTAACGGTGACCCTCCGGGGCAGCCAGCACTTGGCTGTAGCGCAGGACGAGGGAGGCAGTGCGCCCAGGGGCTTCTCGTCAGCCTCCTGGCTGATGGCTGGTTTGGCAGGGTGTGTGAGCACCCCAGGAGGGGACCGGGTCAGGGGCCAAGCGTGCAGGCTGCAGCACGTCCCCAGCCTCAGCTCGTTCCGGGCTTCCTCCCCTTCTCTTGCCTGGCTCCGGGAAGGCCACGCCTTAGGAGTCGTCTCTCACTTAAAGGTTAAGCAGACGCATGGGTTCAGCAAGAAAAGCCCGTCGTGCAGATCTTCTCCCTTCTCAGCACCGCTTCTGGCGTTTTTTGTCTGGACGGTGTGCACAGGCCCAGGAGTTATCTGGGATGAGTGGCGTTTGTGTGTGTTTTGGGAGGGGAGGGTACAGTGATTCCTGAGTAGTTAAAATTCCACGTTACCTCATGGAGGCCAAGCAGTTTCCAGTTTGTCTCACCAAAACTACTAGAGCTCCCAGTCTCCCTAACTAGTACTACGAACGTTTGTAGGGCTTAAGCAAGTTTTAGAAGAAAAGGAAGTAGGTCTTAGCTCCTGTGAGACGTAGGGGTGAGGCTGCTTGGGAAGAAAGCCGTCTTCTCCTTTCCTGCACGCCTGCGGTGCTCCACGCCGCGTCCCCTTCAGCCGGCCCGCAAAGCCCTGCGGGGCCCTTTGGATGAAGGGATCGAGCCCTCGAGAGGTTACAGACCTTGTCTGAGATCCAAGACGCAAACGCAAATCTGGTCTAACAGCCTCTGAGGCCTCCAGGGGCCCTTCCCAGCCCTCGATTTGGAATTTCCAGTTATGCAAATGTGAGTTTAAATTTTGTTTCCTGAAACACAGAAAATGCTTTTATTCAGGGCCTAGGAAAGTCAGAAACCTATCCCTGCATGTGCACATTGTTACTGTTACCACAAGGGAGCTGGTTTCTAAGGCCCTTCAATAGCCACAGGTGTCGCCCATTCCTGGTGAGGGAGGGTTTCCTGTTCCTTTAATTTTGTGGGGTCAGAGTAGCAGCTGTGGCTGTTTGACTCCCGAGGCGGTTAGCGGCCTCGGGTTGTGTGGCCTCAGCTGCCGGTGATGTTTGTCTCGGGGCACATCACTCGGCTGACTTGGTAGCTGGGGACGAAGCTGCACTCGGCAGCAGTGACTCCTGGTTGCTGCCTTGTGGCGGCCCCAGAGTCGCCAGGGAAAGAAATGCCCTTTTAAGTACAAACCTTGTGCGGTTTTTCTGAAAAATTTTTTGAGCCTTCCACAGTGTTAATTATTACGTCTTGATCTTTGAACTTCAGGTCCTTGTAACCTCTGATTAAGGCTCACGTCACTCTGAGTGAGTGGTGATTGGACGGTGTCTGGTCTGAGTGTGCCCTTGTCTTGTTTATCCCGAGTTTATCATGAAAGCTGCGCCAGTCAGCGGGGCCCGCCCCTCCCGGGAGTTTATGTCAGGGCTGTGTGTCTCGGCTGGTGCAGGGGCTGCCCAGATGGAAGCTTCCGGGAGTGATCCTACCTGTACCAAGGTGCAGCGCCGCGGGGCAGCTCGGAGGTGTGTCTGCAGCTCGGCCTTCTTGGGCATCTCCATGCTCCGTAGGCGTCCGTGAACTTCTCCAGATGCTTAGGGCCTGCTAATGCACAAGGATGAACAAAGCTTTTGTAATTTAAGGGAAAGATTTTTCTTACTGTCGAGAAAAAGCTCAGCTGCATAGCTGCCCCGTCGATCGAGAGTGAGTTTGCAGGAAGGTGGCTTCAGCTGGGCCAGGTCTTCCACGTCACCCTTTCGGCACGTTGGTGGGAGCACAGACGGCTCCGCCCTCCTTTCCTGAGGGCGGCTGCCGAGGAGGCCAGGCCGGGTCGTTTGGCATCTGTGACGTTCCCGGGGCCTGCGCCATCTCTGCCAGGAGGACTTCCCATGCGAAACAGACCAAAGCATTCCTGCCCAACGTTCCTGCCCAAATTTGAAACACGTCCCCGTGAACATTCTGGGTTGTGCCGTGAAATCTCAGGATCCAGGGAGTGTAAACCTCCCTGTTGTGGGAAGTGCCACGTTCAGGGCCCTGTGCTGGAAGGAGCCTCCCTCGCCTGGGTCTCCGTAGGCTTCGAGGAGACAGCGGTGGGCGCCCCCTCCTGTCCATGATGGCGGTGGGCGCCCCCTCCTGTCCATGATGGCAGTGGGCAACCCCCCTCCTCTCCATGATGGCGGTGGGCGACCCTCCTCCTGTCCATGATGGTGGTGGGCGCCCCTCCCTGTGGATGGTGGTGGGCGCCCCTCCCTGTGGATGGTGGTGGGTGCCCCTCCCTGTGGATGGCCTGGGGCCCCCCTCCCTGTCCACAGTTGCCTGGTGCGCCTCCCGTCCACAGCGGCCTGGCGCGCCCCTCCCTGTTGGGGGGCTGGCTCTCCGAGGCCTCCCGGCTCTGCTCACTCTTCCTTCCTGCGCAGAGATCTCCTTCCGGGTGTGGCAGTGCGGTGGCAGCCTGGAGATCATCCCCTGCAGCCGCGTGGGACACGTGTTCCGGAAGCAGCACCCCTACACGTTCCCGGGTGGGAGTGGCACCGTCTTTGCCCGGTGAGTAGCAGGGGCCGAGCGTGGCGCGGCGTCCAGCGGTCCTTGGGTGGGGGCTGGCCTGAGCACGGGGAGCAGGACTAGTGGCCGGAAGAGGGAGGACGGGGGAGACCGCAGCCCTGGCTCGCGGCGCTGGGCCGAGAGGAGGCAGCTGGTCTCGGGTTGCCGTGGGGCAGCTCAGAGAGACGCTGCGACGTGGACGCGCAGCAGTGCTGGGCTGGGTGCGGCTGCGGGGCCTGCGTGACGGACGTGCCGTGTGTGGTTGTCGGAATACAGGGTTACAGACGAGTGGAAACTCAGAAATGTTACGGGAAAACTCTGTGTTAAAGACAAGAACTTAACGCTTCTATGACATGTTACTATTAAACAAAAGGTACTATGTTTGAGCAATAGTAAAGTGAAGACAAGCTAAGTTCACACCAAAAAGACATCGCGGTATAGAGATGCATTTTAGTAAAGGTGAGGATGCCAAATGCAGTTTTCTGAAAAAAATTGTCAGACCCAGATGTTTACTCGGGACTCTTTTAGATGCTAAGACAGCGTGCCAGACAACGCGCCTGACTTCGAGGTCGCCTTCGAGCCGGGCAGGGGTCAGAAGCATGTCCACAGCTAACCGCGTGAAACTTCCAGTGCTGAGAACAAGATAAAAGTGGCCATGGGCCGAGAGTGGCCGGGCAGGGCGGGGAGCAGGCTGCGCGGAGCACCTTCGGGGTGGTGGCGGTGGGATGCCTGCGTGGTGGAGATGCGCCAGCCAGGCCCGCGGGTGGGAAGAAGGCGGCCAAGAGCGGCTGGGATGAGAGGAGAGAGGGGAATGCAGAGGGAGGTGGGGGCTGTGCTGAGGTTTGGGTTTATTTGATGCCAGTGGGAGGCCGCTGGGGTTAGCGTTTCGGAAGGCCGCTGGGGCTGGCGCCTCGGGAAGCTCCCTCGCGCTGGTCACGGTGGGTGCAGCTGACCCCACGGGGAGCCCGAGCCTGGGCGCCTGCCCGCATCCTCTGGGTGGAGCAGGAGACCCAGCATCCCGCAGTGGCCAGGCGAGGGCGTGGGGTTCCGGGCACTCAGAGGGAAAGGGGGGTTCAGGAGGACGCCCGGGGCCTTGCTCACAGCGCTATTGATAAGGCACTGCTGCCGAGATGGGAAAGCTGGTGGGGTGGGAGTGGGCCTGGGAAGGGGAGGGAAAGTACTGGCTTGTCTTCCGTAGTATTTTAGAACTTAGGTGCAGATGTGCTTCGCGGAGCACACGTATTGTGAGAAGTTGGATTTTTTCATAGAGAGTCTAAGAATAGAGGAAACTTTAATGGAAAGTAAAAATATCTAATAATGCATTTGACCAAATTATCTTTCAAAGAGAATATCTTTCTGTGACCGTTGTCTAAATTTCATTTTTGCTCTTTATTAGAAACAAAAGTATGATCTGATACAGTCAAGCAAATATTGATATATTCTCTTTCCCTGGGGCAACATGAGCTTCCAGGAATTTCTTGTGCAGATATATATTTCTCTTACTTTTCTATAATATGTGCCATTAAATGTTTAAGGATTTCCCCATCTGAAAACCTGGATTTGACGGCTGCGGCTGGTGTTTAGTGTTTTGTGCATACCAGGTTGTCACAAGCACTTCACAAACATCATTAATTCCCATAAAGCCTTATGAGGGCAGTACTGTCTGTTACCATCCCCGTTTCAGGGATAGGGACAACTTGGGCACAAAAGGTTTGCTTCCTTTGTCCAAGCTCACACAGCTGGCAGGCGACGGAGCCAGGACCCAGTTGGGCAGCGTAGCGTGAGACCCCGAGAGTGAAGCTGGATTCCGGAGCGATGCTCAGACGCGGAGGCCGGCTGCGCTGTGGCCGCAGAGACGCTCTCAGCTGGCTGGGGGTCTTTCTAGCTCCCTCTGGAAACAGTAGGGAGGTGGGGTAGCTGCGAATTGCGAATTCTTACTGCGCGTGTTTGGGTTGTGGTCGTTGCTTCTGTCGGGACCGGTTGGCCAGGAGCGCTTGCTGGGCAGGTCCCTGTTTTCCTGGGGCAGCTGCTCCTGGGGCAGCATCCCGCGGGCACTTCGACGCTGCGCCCGAGCTCGTGTGTTGACTGGAGCTTGTCCAGAGCTGCGATGGCCGGGTCAGGTGGGGGGCCCTCACATGGATATTTGGGTTTAGGTTTAGGTTAGTGGTCATGGGAAGGAACCGTGAGAATAAGTAAATACAAAAACCAGGGGAACTTGCTTTCTTGCCACACTTTTTCTGCCAAGACCACCAAGCAGTGTAGTTGGCCAGTTTACGTAACACCTGCTGCCTCCTGGTACAGCCACTTCATCTGTGCTGAGTGCGAAAAACACACAGAAGGTACAAAGGCAAGTTTCCTTTAAAAGGGAAATTAAAAGTAGTGGTCCGTTTAGAAATTAAGACGGCTTAAGTGATTTGAAAGAGTGCGTGACTGGGCTGGAAGGGACCTAGGAGGTCCTTGAGTCAAGTCCTCTTTACTGACAAGGAAATCAAGCACCAGGGAACTGACGCCACGCGGCCAGTTAGAGACCGAGCAAGACCCGGAAATCCCAGGAGTGTTTGATGGCTCTCCTGAGAGATCTTGCTTTTGACCCCGCATCTCCTGCACTTTAAATGCCCATCCTCGTTTCTGCATACATTTTTGCAGAAAGTAAAAATGCATCAATTTCATTACCAAAAATGAGCACCCTTAGAATTCGGTGAAACCCCTCCCTGCCGTCTCCTCCCTCTTCCCTCCCCTCCCACACGGCTGCTGCCTGCTCTTCTCTTATTTCACCCAGCAAGTCAGGGGCTCCGTTCCACCCGACGTGCGGGGTGAACACCAGGGCTTTCCACTGCCTGTTGGTGGCCGTGTACGTCGTTGCTCGTTTTTGTTGTTACAAACAATGCTGATGTGACCAGCTTTTCACACAGATATTTTCAGTCTTGTATGATTATTTTCTCGAGGGAATTTCTAGAACTGGAACAGCTGGGTCAGAGGATGTGTGTCCTCTTTGAGAAAAAAAAGGCACATACCTCACTTTTTAGGAGAGGGGCCCAAGGCAGAGGCGTAAATCAAATCACGGGAAAGGCTTGCCATTTGGAAAGAAAGCTTTCTGGAAAAGCAGAGAAATTATGTGGAAAGGTGAACGTTGCCTCCCTAATATTTATTTTGAAAGAATAGAGTATTTTACATAACGGTTCCCACGCAGGGTTTGCTCCAAGCCTAAATTACAAGCCTGCTCTGCAGACAAGTCTGAGTGTGGGGCAGAGAAGTCCGTAGTTGAGAGGTGCTTTGTGGATGCTTGAAGAAGCCTTGTTGGCAGGATCCTGGCGTCCGTGTGGCCTTCAGCGCAGGCTGTACGTCCTAAGGCGGTGCTTCCCGCGCCCTTGTTTATGGGAATGGGGCTTCTCTCCATGACTGTGAGCCTAGGGAAGCCTGGCTCTGTGTGCTCGCCCCGCACGTGCAGTGGGGCCCCTTCGGGCGCCGTTCCTGCCCAGCGCCGCAGCTCGGCTCTGCAGTAGCCTTCGCCTCCTCAGGCTCTCCCCAGGCCTGGCAGTGTCAGCCGCCGTGTGGAAGGCTGTGGAAGCCACGCCCGCCCGTGCCTTCCATGGACACGTAGCATGTGCTCCTGCCAAGTCCTTCTCTGCTGTCCGTTATGGCGCGACCCAGTCCCTTCCTACAGTCCTGCCTGAGCTGTAACTCCCGCCTGGCCTTTTGCTCTTTGCTGCTCTGTGGACACAAGCTCTGTTTGTCCCGTAAACTGCCAGCCACATCGGGGCAGCTCGGGTGCAGTGTGGGGAGGGCGCGGGCCCCAGCCCACGCAGCCCAGAAGGCCCCCCAGGTCGGCTGCAGGCGCCGGGCGTGACAGGGAAACGAAATCTCCACTCAAGGTGTACTTTGTTTCTAGCAACACTCGCCGGGCAGCGGAGGTTTGGATGGACGAATACAAAAATTTCTATTATGCAGCAGTGCCCTCAGCCCGCAACGTCCCTTACGGAAAGTAAGTGTCCCGCCTCCTCGCGCTGCTTGTGCAGGGCCGGCGCACACCCCGAGAGCCGCGTTGCAGCTGGGGGTGAGGATGGCCCCCCAGATTTCACCAGGGGCCTCCGTCCGCGTCCTGGGGCGTGGTGGCCCCGCTGGCCCCGCCTGGGCTGTCACGGGAGGTTTTTAGGGTGTTTGTGAACTTGTGACGGAACCTTGTTTCCCTCTTCTCCAGTATCCAGAGCAGATTGGAGCTCAGGAAGAAGCTTAGCTGCAAGCCTTTCAAGTGGTACCTTGAAAATGTCTATCCAGAGCTAAGGTGAGTCCCGGGGACCCAGGTCTCACCCCGTAGAGCCTGAGACACAGACTTCAGAGAGATAAGGCGGGTGGAGGAGGCACCCAAAGCTGAAGGGGGCGCAGCCAGCGGCCGGGAGCCACGTCTCCCAGCAAGAGTGCCACGTCCTCGCCCACGCCCATCCTGAGCACCCAGAGAAAGCAGCCCCAGAGCACATCGCCCCAGAGCACGTTGCCCGTCGTTCCTCAGGCCAGGCCGTCCATGTAGGCTCGGCCCAGGGCAGGTCCAGCCGCCTCATTCCACAGCTCTCAGTGGCACGCGGGCAGCTGCCCATCGGGCACCTCCACTCCTCCCCTCCACACGCCATCCGCTAAGGAGCGCAGGAGGCTGGTTGGGGCAGCGGCGAAGGACAGAGCAGCTCTGTGCGGCAGGCAACGGCACCCGGGAGCTGCGGAGGACGCGGCTCCACCTTTGCACCCCTGCCGCTGGGCACACGGGCGGCGTCTCCCTCCTCCACGCTGGCTTCTTCACAGTCGTGCTGGTGCCTGTGCCTTCGGGAGGGTCGGCGCAGCTGCCCCTCCGAGCCCCCTTTCTACACGCGGCCTTTTGTTTTAAGTGAATCCGAGCTCCGGGTCCTGAGGACCCATGGATCTGCTGGGCCTCAGGGTGTCTGGCCGACCCTGCCAGGATGCGGCCTGTCCCTCCTAAGTATCCCGGAGCGCTTCTCAGCCGCGTGTCTCCAGCAGCGGCCGTGAGTGCAGGAGTCGCCCCGTTTTCCGCTGGGGCTCCATGCCCGTCACGCAGCTCCGTTTGCAGAGTCAGGGATCGCGGCTTCGCTCCCTCACGTGCTTCACCCTGTTGCTCTTGGGAATTGTTTCCTCCGCTTTTCGAGGAGTCAGCGAGGCACCCTGCCCCCTGTGCCCCCAGGAGGGAGAGGAAGGGGCCGGAATGTTCTCCCCCTGTGGTCTGTGAGGACCCTTGCTGGGGTGAGGAGGCTGGTGGTCGCAGTGAGACCCCGTCCCTCCCCAGCTGGGTCCTCGCAGCGCTGGCATCAGCCCTGTAACGTTACGGCACTGTGGCTGCGTTGGGGTCAACGTAGGGTTTCCCCCTGAGGTCGCAGTGGCTGGACAGCGTGGGGCCCGGCGCCAGCTTGTAAGCCTGCACCGCCCCGACTGGCGAATCCCCGTGCAGGGCAGGGAGCCGCCGGCTCAACGTGAGGGGCACCCGCTGCCCTTCACCGCGTGTCCCCGAGCACGTGGGCCGTGGGCGGCACCTGCCGAGTCGGGGGGGAGGTTGAGGCGTGGCGGGGGGTGCTCCCGGGAGGAGCACGGGGCTGCTACATGTGGGTCGGGCTCCGTCCCGCTGTGCCGCTGCCGTGTGTCGCCCCCTTTTCTGCACTCACAGTCTGAGAGCACCGAAAGGTTCAGGCGGTGGAGTCTGATCCCACCAAGTCCCTTTTCTAAGATTGAGCTTTGAGCATCAGGACTTTCCTTGCCCACAGGTTTTCCTGATACAGAATATAAAGATCCCCTCCACCTACACACCCTCAAGTGCAGGAGCGCAGACGGCCTGTCCCAGCGGCGCTCCGCTGCGCAGCCTCCCTTGCTCTCTGCGGCTTGCCCAGTCGTGGACGGAGCGTCTGACTCGCTTGCTTTCCAGGGTCCCGGACCACCAGGACATCGCTTTTGGGGCGTTGCAGCAGGGAACCAACTGCCTCGACACCTTGGGGCACTTTGCCGATGGTGTTGTCGGTGTCTACGAGTGCCACAACGCGGGCGGCAACCAGGTACGTGGCTGGGGCCGAGGAAGCAGGCGGCTTCTGGGGTGTGCGGCCTCCTTGGCTGGTCTGGGGGCTGCAGGAGGAGGCCGTGGGCTCTGACCAATTTCCAGGTTACAGGAGGAGGCCGTGGGCTCCTTGGCCGGCCTCGGGGTCACGGGAGGAGGCC
>JAQZBX010037495.1:0-23772 GCA_029593785.1 Cabassous unicinctus | reverse complement strand
AGGTATTTGTAATAGCACCCTACTTATGACATCAAACACTGTTTTAGTTTCCCAGCTGCTAAAACATACCACATACTGGGTTGGTTTAAACAATGGCAATTTATTGGCTCATGGTTTTAGGGCAAGGGGAAGTACAAAATCCAGGTGTCAGCAAGGCAATGTTTTCTCCCCAAAGACTGTGGCATTCTGGAGCTGGCTGCCAGCAACCCTTGCCCTTGGCTTTTCTGTCACATGCCAGTGCATGTGGAGGGGTCTTCTCCTTTCTCTTCCAGATTCCGTTGACTTCCAGCTCCCAGCTGTTCCCCATGGCTTCTCTCTCTGTCTATCTGGATTTCATTCTGCTTAGAAAGAATTCCAGTAATTGAGATTAAAGCCCAAGCTGATGTGGTTAGGCCACTCCTTAACTGAAGTAACACCTTCAAGGGCTCCTCTTTACAATGAGAAAAGGAGAGGCGCATCTGTAGGCATGAATCTGCGATGGTGACAGACTCTGCAAGTGCTGACAAATGGGCTTGATGCAGCTCACAGTCGATGATTAAAGGGATAGCATGGAAAGAAGTAGGGACCAAAGAAGCCAGCATGGGCTCAGGCTAACCTCACACTGGGGAGCTGTGGTCGGCACTGTGTAGCTGAGCTTTGGCAAGGAGGCTTTGATGAGGAATCGCATGACATTTTTTGTAGAGAAGATGGAGACATATGAGCTGAATGGCAGTTTATTTAAGACATATTTCCATATGAAACACGGCTGCATCGATCTGAAAGCACATGTGTAGCAGCATGCCAAAGGACTCTATCCTAAGCACTGTCCTATGCGACATTTCCAGCACTTTTAATGAAGATCTGGCAGAGCAGACGTTAGCAAACAAAAAATGTTAGGCTTTGTGGGCCACATACAGTTTCCAATGTGTTTTTCTTTTTAGAAATTCTTTTTAAAAATGTTAAAAGCCATGCTTAGATCAAGCTTAGTCCAAAGAGGTGGCAAGCCAGGTCTGCCCCATGGGGCGCCATTTGCTGACCTGTGTTCTGGAGCTTAGCAAACTTTAGGATGCCATGAGAGAGGATAAATGTATTGCTTGATAGACTCAGGATCCACAAAGTTACCGTGAGGCCTCATGACTCATTAGAACTGGAAAGGGTCCTGAAACCTAGAGATCATCTAGTAAGAAATCTCCTAACTTAATTCATTGGGCAAACTGGGATGGCCTGAGATTATGGGTTGGCAGACATTTAATAGAAATAAGTGCACAGTTCTATACTTGAAAGCCAAACCCCCAATTATATGAGTATAGTATAAGCACGTAAGCTTGACAGCTGACGCAGTGAGGAAAAGCATTTTAGGCAAGAGTCAGTCAAACGTGGGTCAAGAGTATGATGAGATCAAATTCCGCTATCCAGAACAAGAGCACCACTTAGCTTCGTGCCCAGGAGTACTGTATGAAAATAATAGCTGTTACATGAGAGGAAGGCTGAAGAATTTCAAGGTGTTTAAACTGGAGGACCCGTATAACAGGATTTTAGTAACCACAAAGGACAGGTGGGGAAGGGGCCAGTTCACTGTGTGTCTTGATTGGGGGAGCAGGAGGTAGGAGATAAAAGAAGTCCTGGTGGCTGCTGCTCTCAGTGCCCAGAGCTCTTGGGTGCTGGGATCAGATGTGTTCATGGGTTAATTCTCCTTTTAGGTCATGAAATGTGGAACATTTAGTCAGTAGAAGGGCTCATCCATTTTTCCTCAAGCAACAGTCCAACATCTCAAAGAAGGCAATTTAGGAAAGAAGGTGCTAGCATTAAGTCCAGATAAACAACGTGCTCCCAGATGGAAAATGGGGAAATCCATCCTTACATTGCGCTTTACTTCTTCCCTTATCTCCCCTGAGTCTAATTTCCCCCTTGATAGACACACAGATTAAACCCATCCCTTTTTCTACATGACAACTCCTGAAATATTTAAAGATGCACACTCCCTAAATCTTTGCTGCTTCTGGAAAGAGATCACTAATTCCTTCTACAGTTCATTAAATATCACATACGCCATAGTTTTCAAACTCCTGCCACATCCTAAGAGAACATTTTAGAGTTTAAAGAACTCTTTACATGCATGCTTCCATTTGCTTCTGTGGAGGCAGAGAGGTTATCATTCTCATTTGTTCTCTCTCTTCTTCCTCTTTCTATTGCCCTCTCTTGATCTCTCTCTTGATCTCCACCTCTCTCTGTCTCTCCATCTCTATCTCCAGGCAAGCTTTCCGAACAATGCCCAGGATGTGTGCATAACTTTTCCAAGACCTGGAGCTAGAAAGGGGCAGGTCTAGGATTTAACCCAAAGCATCATGCTTTTCCACAGCGCTGTGTTAAAAGGGGTTCACTTAGTGGTATACAGGTTTGCAATACAGTAATAGAATTTTTAGCAAAATATCACAGGAAAATTTGCTAAAAATCTCATGAATAGAAATGTTGTAAGAAACAGAATGGGAGGAGAAAATGACAGTTTTGGGAATACTTTCTCTAGCTGGAATCTTCTTGGTTCTTTTTACCCTCTCTTCTACTTCCACCCACCATGAGATTCCCAGAGCAACATTCTGAGAGTAACAACATTTACCAAATAAACATAAATTCAGAGGTTCTTGGAGTCCTACAACAGACCTGTATCTGAAGCTGGTATCGTGGGTGAACAATTCTCCTTTCCACTTGTGCCCATCATTGCAGTTATGGTCATGGTGTGAACTTCACTACCACCTGAGAACACACAGAGTGGAAGATGGTATGTAGACAAATACGCAAATAACAAGAAATGAACACAGTTCTCAAAAGCACAGAAATAAAGGCACCACTACTCTTACTTAGCACCTGGTTATGGTCCTGAAGTCTCACACGAAGTTACTTTGGAACATTGAATCATTTTGCCTACTAAAGCAATTTTAAAAAAGAGACTAGGCTCATGGGCCAACCCACGTGAAGCCTTTCATACCTTTAAAGTGGCTGAGGTAAAGTATTAACAACATTGTAGTCCTCAGCCACGAGGTGTGACAATGTTTCTATGGTCAAAGGCACTTCAGGGCATGACTTGGGATGCCAGAAGTACATTCCCCCAATGCAGCTGGCACTTCCTGAGCTCCAGCGACTGGTTCCTACAACCAAGGGAGATAAAGACTGGAGGTGGTGGCAGGTCTAACCGTAAGGTCTGGGGCTCCACTCTCGGGAATTAGGGTATAAAACACTCAGGGAAGCAAGACTCTTCAGCCAGGTGGCAGTTGAGGACCTTTCTTCTCTTCCATATTCCCCAGGGATCCCTCTGAGAGCCGGCTCACCTCCTATTTCTCTGGTTCAGAGTAGAACAGAAAATAGTGATAGTGTCCCTCTGATGTGCATGAAGTAATGTTTTATAAGATTTGGGGGAGGGGTGTAACAAATATGGAGTAAAGAGATTCTTCTTGAACCTATTTTTTTAATAGCACCATCAAGGAAAGTCCAGAAGGTGAAGGGTCAGAAGTAAGTTCATTTTTATATACAAAGAGCTGAAGCAATATTCAAGTGCATTTCAGAGAAATGTCACACCAAGAGCACTCTGATTCTCTGACTCGTAAGCTGTGATGAGGGTAGAAGTGGCAACTGGGAACTAGAATTAGGAGGAGGAGTGATGAGGGTGAGCACCAGGGCTGGGGCTGCTGGCAACACCGGCCCAGGAGCTGAAAGAGCTGGAGTCCACTGTAGAAGGGGAAGCTACAGCTGTCTCCATGTTTCCTGCCCCCTAACTGGGGCAAGCAAGGGGGAGAAGTGGGTGTGTGGGGGTGCATCACCATCAGCACTGATTTTAGGGGTGGAGCGGGTGTCAAGGAGAGAATTAAGAGTTTTTGAGTGTGCCCTGCCGACCCTTCTCTTATATAATAAATACCTACTAGGCTCTGAGGGCCCAAAGTCCAGACCATGAAGAACCCACAGCCAATTCAGGGACCTGGTGAAGTTAATGCATAATTACAACTGAGTGGGGAAAGCAAAGTATGATAAAGTTTTGCAGTATATTAGGAAATGGATATGCAAATTATAGAAGGAAAAAAACCAGAAAGCTTTCTGGAGAAGGATCCATTTAAAGGCTTCCTAACATGCATAGGATTTACACGCATGAAGACGGGGAAGGCAGGAAAGGGTCATTCCAGATGCAAACTGACAAAAAGTGCAGAGGCCAGCCAGGCACAGACAAGGCATGGGCCTGCGCTGACAGGTCAGTGACGTCAGACCGTTCACCCCATAGCCAGCGGAACTCCAAGCCCAGTTTGTGAACCAGTGAGAGCTGAGCTAGAATAGGAAGAGGGGCTGAAGGTGGGCGGCTACCTACCAGGCTCCTGTAGCATTCCAGATGAAGGAAAAGGAGGGCTAGAACAGGATGGTGGCTCTCAGAGTGGAGAAGGGACAAGTATGGGAGATACAGGAATGTCTACTTTTCAGCAGAGCCTTCCATCCAGCAACCAGGGGTTTCTAAGACACAGAATCCCCTGAAAACCTCCCAAGTGGAGATACGTAGTCTACCAAGCCACAGAGGAAGGAGCTGCATTCTCCTAAACCCCCAATGCCATTTCCACATCAGCATCCCTCCACCCTCGTGTGCTCCTGGAGGCTCTTGCCATTCATCTCTAGGACTCTCTCGCCCCACTCTTTGGTCTACTGGCCTCGTGATCAAGCTTTCACATTCGCGGAAGAATTGTGTACTTCTGCAGTCCAAATTTCACTTGCTACTTGGGTATCTTGTCTTCAATAATTTCACTTAATACACATAGTCAGCTTTGGGAGTTAACAGTATTCAATACTTGAAAGTATTAAATTTATGTTATGTATCAATAGAGGTAATATACAGTATTAGAAATTAAAAAAATATATATATTATGAAAACAAAGGTACATTTTCCAGGGCATGAGGTATCACTTATACTGTAGTACAAAAACTCTCAATCTATGAAAAATCAAGGGCTTAACTTTGTTAGCTATTCACGTATGCTAGATCCTTATGGTATTTACAAATGCTTTCTTTTATTTACCAGCTTTCTCTACAAATAAGTATTTTTAGTAAAAGCTTAACATTTTAGGTCTAGTGTTGCGTATTCTGTAAAGTCCAGAGAAAAATAGAAAAGAGGTATTTTTTTCTATTCGTAAAGAAAGTATTTATAGTCATAATACTAGCTTCTTTTTTAAGTAACACAATTAAAACATTTACTAGTAGATTCATAAAATAATAATTATTATATACATTTTGAATTTAAAAATTATGATGCTTCAGCTTTAGACTCACTCTGTATTGAATAACTCAATATGATCATGCCCCAAATCTTGAAAATAATGAAAACTTGAAGATTTCTGAAAGCAGATAGCCTATCATTTAAAGACAGTTTAGTAAAAGTGAAGTTTTGGGTATTTATATATGAGTTTTTCTTCCAAATATTTATACCTGCAAAACTCTGAAAAAGTAACATTTAAGGAAGAACAAGAAAGGCAGTAATAGAAAATTAGCACTAATAACGAGGTATGAAATTACGGATAGTCTCAAGTTTAATAACTTTCAACCCATGGGTAAGATATTTCTATGCTGTACTCTGGTCACCTAGTTTTAATAATAGATCTAAATGTCACTTCATTATCCAATACTCTAGTAAAGATACCACCATTACCTCATCAATTTAATCATTACGAAATATTTGCTAGAGGCAATAAAAAATATCAATTACAAGGCACCAAGAATTAAATCCTAGTTTTAAATGTTACGGTCTCAGGATAGATAGTCATTTTGTGGTTTTCATTCTTTACAACCCATAAGCAACAGAATCACCCAGAAAACTATTAACAAGGCACAGAACTGTAATTTCCATTTAGCAAAGCAGGAGAGGGGAGAAAAAAGTAACATAGAAATTTAAGCAAAACAACAAAATGTAGGAACAGGGAAAAAGAAACCATCAGAAGGCATAATAAATAAAAATTTGAAATATGATGGAAAGAATAAGCCCAAATACCCAGAGTCACAGTCAAATAAAAACAAAGTTGTAAAGACATTCTCACAGCCACATAATGATGGATTGGGTCCCCCAATTACAATATTTTGAGGATTTCCCCTTTACCAAATTTCTTACTATCTGATGGTTTCCAAATTAAAGTATTTCTTACTCTTAATTATTCAAGTATAATATGATGTTATGCTGTGATAAAATATGTATGTAACAAAGGTTGTGAATGATGCTAGATGTTTTTGTGTAGGGAAACAGGAAAAAGAGGAAGAAAAGAATTTTAAAGCTATGATCCTGCACTGGCATTTAGCCATCACTAGCTATATTGATATATATTCACATAGAACCATCAAGGAAAGTCCGGAAGGTGAAGGGTCAGAAGTAATTCATTTTTATATACAAAAAGCTGAAGCAATATTCAATTTCATTATTCCCT
This sequence comes from Cabassous unicinctus, assembly GCA_029593785.1. Classification (NCBI taxonomy): domain Eukaryota; kingdom Metazoa; phylum Chordata; class Mammalia; order Cingulata; family Chlamyphoridae; genus Cabassous; species Cabassous unicinctus. The sequence goes on along the minus strand of JAQZBX010037495.1, from coordinate 17,356 downwards.
AAACACATTAACAGCTAATATACAGCTTAAGAGTATTGCATATTCATAAGTTCTTAGCAGTGAGCATGACCATGTTTTCAAAGGAATGAAAGAAAATCTTCCCCCATTAGTGTCATCCGCAGTCCAGTTGCCAAGCTGTGCACGAGTTCCATGTGCCATAGAGAACACTCACTCAGGGGGACTGCATACCTGAAACAGGTGTTCTGTTTTTCAGCCTATCCACCTCCATGGTGAAGTCATCCTTCAGAAAAAGGAACCCAATAATGGAAAACAGGTACACGAGGATGAGCGCGAGCACTGCCGTGAGAATAATGGAGCGGCCGTTCCGTGTGACACTTTTTATGACGTTGAGCAATGTCTCTTCTCTGTATACCAAGTCAAAAAGCTACAAAAATAAAGAAAACAAAAACAAGAAAAAATGCTATAGAGCAATATCTCATAATCTGCAGCAAATGTTCCATAACGGTGTGGTGTGTTGGTAGAGGGTGTTGTATGGGGATTCCACACATGTGCATGACTGTTTTGTAAGTTCACAACTTCTGCAATAAAAATATATTTTTAAAAAATGCAATAGAGCAAAAGGTGAATCACCCTAAAGTTAACGACAAATACCAATGCAAGCCTTCCCAGTTTATTTGCATAAAAAAAGGAACAACCTAAATTATTAAAGGTGAATAAAAACACATTTCTCCTTCTGCTAGAATAGACTTTTTCAATAAAAAACACACCTAACACAAGATATAATGTGTATCTGTTGGTTTCATAACCAATATAATCTCAATTTTGTAGGAAATTATAGAAATAGCATGGTTTCGAATTTGAAGTTGGAAAAATTATAATATTGTACTTAACAAATTTAGCTACTTTTTCCTTATTTTTAGTCCTACTGATATACTGCAGTTGCATCTAGAATATGTAAAATGGTTAAGGGCAGAATGCTGATTTGGAGTTGCAACACCTACTCTCCAGTTCATTGACCTCACCCAGGACAACTAACAAGGAGATGAAGATTGACAGCCACCATACCAAGGAAGCGAGACAGCCGACAACTGCAAGCAAGAGTCCCATCCATCGGTTTTAAGGGATCGAAGCCCCCTCTCAATTAGAGGTGGAGTGGACATCACCATCCCAGAATCCTCAGGATTGGGGGATGAACTATGGACTAGAGTGGACTTACTGGTGTTCTACTATAGACACATTGTGATTCTAGCAATGGAAGAAATTACAACGTGGATGTGGAGCCAGTGGCCACTGGAGGCTCTGGGGGCAGGGGGAGGGAAAAGCAGTTGTAATTCAGGGGCATTTTCGGGACTTGGGAATCGTCCTGAATGACACTGCCATGACAGATACAGGCCATTATGTATCTTCCCATAGCCTGCAGAATTATGTGGGAGAGAGTGTAGACTACAATGTGACCTATGGTCCATGCTCAGTGGCAAAGGCCCAGGATGCGTTTATCAACTGCAATGAATGTGCCACACTAATAAAGGATGTTTATGTAGGAGGGTGTGGGAGGTGTGGGGAGTGGGGCATGTGGGAATCCCTATATTTTTTGTGTAACATTTATGTAATCTAAGTATCTTTCAAAAAATAAAAAAAAAATTATTAAAAAATAAAAAGGATGCTGATTTAGGTCCATTGAAGTGATGGATAATTGGCAAAGTCATTAAATGTACTCTTTTAGATACATCTCTTCTCATAGTTAATTATTTGCTTGTCTAAAATCTATATAGTTGTTTAATCATGAGATTAGAGGTGAAATTACAAAAACAATTTTATGAGCCCAGTGCAATAGAAAAGGTATGAAATTCAAAAATATTTGAGAAGTGCAAACATATATATAATGAGGGTAAAACCTATTACTTTAGAATATACTTTGGGACACAGAAGAATAAACAAAATATAATACACAATTTTGCTAATTCTCTCCCTCTAATGGGAAATTAGCTACCCGTTTCTGTCTGTAGTAGTAGAAGACCTATGAAGTCGTCAGGAACCTAGGCATGAGTTTGCTACTGTGGTAAACACTAAAAACAACTGTAAATGCCTTAGTGCTATGTTATAAAGGTGAAAGTAAATGTGAGCGAGCACATTTCTGGTGATCAAAAGCTGGTTAAAAGCAATACATTAACATTCAATTTTAAAAAGGTATAAATATCTGTAATTAAACTGGAATAACTGGGGTTTGTCTTCTGCTACCTGTGGGCAGTAGTTAGAAAATCTAAACTAGCTAAAACGATCAGGTATCAGAATCATGCTCCCTTTCAGAAACGCCAGGCCCTTGTGCTCTGTTTTTCTGAGTGCTGAAGGTTTTACAATGATTTTGCAACTGAACTGTGATATTAGAGACCACGCCTGTAGACACAGTAGCTTGTCGGCACACCTTAGGTAACTGGTATGTTTTGATGGCTGGTTACCAAAAACAGTTTAACTCTTTTTGTTATCTGTTTATTTCCTGGAGGGAGCAGCAACCTTTAGAAATAAAGTAAATTTTCTTCAGTACAGACTAATTAAATAATGCAAATTCAGCTTCCAAATTGTTGACATGGTCACTTATTAAACTTATTTAAGCATGTACTGACATGAAGGAGATTTCCTTTTACTTTAACTCAATAGAGGTTTAAATAGAAGATGCGTAATGGCTCTGGGCTCTCGAGAGTTTACAGCTTTCAGAGGCCCCAGGGACACTTGATAAAAATGCACTTTCCTGGGCCACACTCCGTTCCCATGGGGTCAGAATCTTCAGAATGCAGAAGTTGCTGACATTGACAGGTGAGTGAATGCTTCTGTTTACTTCTGGGAGGGAAATCTAGATGTGGTTTTATTATTTTGGATAAAAGACTGACATTTGTGGACACAAACGGGGAATTCATGTTCAAATATTTTTTAAATATAAAAAAAAATTTCCAAATATTTGAAATTACCATTTTTGTCTTATATACATTACAATTTCCTTCCAAACATCAAAATGGACTATATACTTGTCATAACCAACTCAATATAAACAAATTAGCATCACTATTAAGATTTGAGAGATAAAAGACCAGAGGAAAATAAAACCAGAAAATAGGGCTAAGGAACATGAATTAAAGTTGATGTTACTAATAATACATTGTTTAATAATTCTAATATACTTTTTAAAAATTTATTGAAGTATATCACACATACATAAACATACATAAACAATAAGTATATAGTAATAGTTGTGAACGTACAAAACATACATATCATATAGGACTCTCATACCTCATCCTACCAAAAATACTTTGCATTGTTGTGAAACATTTTTAACTAATGATTAAAGAGCATCTTCAAAATATTACTACCAACCAAAGTATCTTACATTTGGTGTATTTTTCCCTCAACCCACCCTGATATTCCTATTATTTTTATTATTATATCATTTATATATGAACATACGTAAACAATAAGTGTATAGTAAAAGTTGTGAACTTACAAAGCAAACAAGCATAACATCATACAGGGGTCCCATACATCAACCCATTACCAACACCTTGCATTGTTGTGAGACATTTGTTACAAATGATGAAAGAATATCATCAAAATTTTACTAGTAACTATAGTCCTTACATTTGGTGTTTTTCCCTAAACCCACCCTATTATTTTTTTTCAAATATATTTTCATGACAGAAGTTGTTAAACTTACAAAACAATCATGCTAATATACTTTTACTTCATCAAATATCTTTCCTTGAAAAACAAAGATTTGCATATATATATCATTTCACATGTTTTTCATTATCTCCTTACTGGATCTTGCCATTACCAGTCTCCCTTGCTTCTCTACCCATTTTATACACAGGAAGGTTTAGGTACAAAAGCATTACAGAACATTACATATCACAGTCAAGAAAAAAGCTGGATAGAATAGGACTTTATAACATCACAGGCAGGTAAAAGAACTGGAATTTGGTAAATCAGGTCAGAGAGATAATTCATTTGGAAACTTAGAACAGGGGGGGAAATCTACTTTTAATTGCTGAATGACCTTAACTGCCTAAAAACGTAATAGACAAATCCACTCTTCACTACGGCTACTTCAAGTGTTTGAGGATAAACGGAAAATCAGCCTCTCTTCGGTCATCCTACGTGGCTGCACCAGCTGGTGGGAAGCAGGAGCTGCTGGATCTGCTCTTCGTGGCCCCAGTAAACTGGGTCAACAGAACGGTTTTGGGTCTCCAGCTTGCTTTCAGTAATTACTTTACTGGTCAGTGTTCTCCACTGCGTGTTAGCTGTGACTGGACATATCACTGAATTGTTCTATGGTCTCATGATGCTAACCTATTAGAGCTTCACATTTCAAAGAATTATCATATATTTGTATTGACTCTTCTACTGGTTTGCAGCTATAAAACAGTATATATACTGACAACCAGCAAAAAACGCTAGGAGAAATCTGGAAAATCTATTTAACTAATTAGATATATGTAGGTAAGTTTAACAACCAATGCATACTAAATCTGAAGTGATGACTGTACTTAAAAAAGCTCACTGTCTTTTTGCTAGATTGGAAGGTTTCCCCCTCATTTTACTTATAAACCGTTTTAAAGCTCTGCATGATATTTGGTATTATAAATAAAATACAATAATTTCAGTATCCAAGAAAATACACCCCAGGTTTTTCCTCCCTCACTCTGCTGGAGAACCTCTAAACGTAAAAGGAGATACGATTTGGCTGAAACCGAAAACAGCATGCTATGTGAAGCCAGTGTCAGGAGGTGGGGCAGGTGGTTGCGTCTCAGAAAGGAAGTAAAGAATTCCACCCCCATGTGGTTTCTCATAGAAAAAGACTGAAAATAATAATAATTCATGCGTTACCTAGGAAAGTCTAATATTAACACCATTTGTCCTAAATGCCAGGCCCTGCTTAAAAAGAGAGAGAAATCAAAGGAAGAGGCATGAGGAGAAGCGTTATGCATTTGTGCTGCAATCACGCTCCACAAAGAGCTGTACTCACCAGGAAGCTATAGAAGAATTCATGTACAAAGAGGCCCAGCATGCAAACCAGGACATAGGCGACGTGGTAGAGAAAGGCCACGTCCAGGACGACCGCTCGGTACCCCCGGGTGAACGTGCCACGGTTTCCGACAAAACTGACCAGAAATACTATTTTATTACAAAGCTAAAGGGAGGAAAAGATCAGATTTACTGTCTTATTTATAGTGAAACTCACATACATAACAGGACGTTAGCAAAGCCTCCTAATGACAAAGTCCATGATTTCTTTCATGATTTCTCATTTTGTAATTTTTCAGCATTGCTTACAAACTTGCATGTAAACTTAATACACGCAGAACTTGTACCCTTAACCATTCCAGGAAAAGAGAACAATCAGGAAGGGGCTGAATTTAAATCCTGTCTCGTCCACGTACTCTTGCCCACCGTGGGTCAAGTGACTTAATTTCTGTAGACCTCAATAGTTTCTTCTGAAAAATTGAAGTAAAAGAATTCCCACCTCAGAGAACTCCTTGGAGAACTAAATGACATAATGCATATGGAACACTTAGTACAACTCTTTAAATGCTACTTTTATTTTTCTAAGTTGCAAGTAGTACATAAAATATTTTAGTTTAATGAAATTACAATAAAGAAAAAAATCTTTCAGAAAATTTTCAAAGATATGTCTTTGATATTTTTTTATTCTGGACTTTCTTTACAGAGTATTATTTTGAACAAGTATGGCATTTAAATTTTTTGCATTTAATTTACTTTACATGTAAAATATAATTATGCGATAGATTAAAATAAATATAATGTATGTGCATATTTTGTAAGCTCCATATGTGGTAACCCTTCAAAAAAACATTTTAGAGTGTTTATTATATGTCTACAATCACATAGAGCATATTCTAACTACATTTAAAATGACCATTTGCGGGATAATTTTAGGATACAGAAATTTATACTGACATTCTCTGACAAAAACAATGTTTTCCAAAGAACTAAGTTATCGTTCAACTTGACGCCGTCTACTTGGTTCTAGAATCACTGCCTTACTTGTAAACTGAAGAGAAAGTCATGCCTACTTAGTCATCAAGGAAATAACTAGATTTCAAGGCAGAAAGCAATACACATTTCAGGAATTCTTGGTTCATTCTTCCAAATCGGACACTGAGTTCTTTAGATTATCTAATGGCACCATATTTGTCCAAACCTAATTTTGGGAAAACAGGTTGCTCTTGCAGCATTGCTGATTTTTCAATTTCTATTAAAAAAATTATCCTATGGGATAAAACTAAAAAACATAAGAAGGAGCATAACACTTTGAGGTAGAAGTGAAATTTGAGGTGGGAAAAACTTTTCCTTCAATTTTATGAAGCCCAAATCAATACAGGCGAGAAATGGGTAATTACTGCATGTTGTGAAGCAACTATGTTGCTGATTAACTATCCTCTCCATACTCAGTGTTAACACTTCTTTTGTCATCATATTAACAATTTCAATAATGTCAAATAGCAAGTCATTATAAAAATAACAGGAAATATTTACAAAGTGCTGACATACATGACACACACATGAAAGTGAGAAAAAAACAGAATGTCTGGTGAAGTAATATTCAGTAATTTACACCTTCAATTGTTTTCAATGGTTAGTAAGTTTACGTCATTTACTTAGCATCACCCACTGTGACTCATCAATATGAAACACAAATATGAAGTTCTATAAAAATAAAGTTAAAAATTCAGAAGGATGAATGAAAGGTTTAAGATAAATTGTTTATATATTGTTTCCTACTTCTCTAAAACGAATCATAAAAATTACTCAGGAAAACTACTTATAAATTATATCACTGAAGAAAAGTAATGCATTGAATTCAAGTTCTCAAAAAGAACAGCACATTTCAGTTCTTAAATAATGCCAAAGCAAAAATATATTTCTGCCTAAAAGGTTTGTTTCTGCCATTTTCACATGAAAAATAAAGATTTGCCGTATTTGCTTTCAGGTGTTTTTGAGTCTTGTTTTTGAACCTTAATCCAGAGGTTGATGGAAATGTTCTTGTTTTCTTGACTAAGTCTCAAAGGACAAGGAGTGGAGTTGATACTGGCAGTGGTTTCACCTATTTCTGTAGGGATCAGAAACAAGAAAATTGTTGTCCTTTGTTTTGAAGTGTTCATACCAAAGAGAAATAAGGGCAAGACTTGATCTGAGTAGGAAAGAAGTTGATATCTGGTTTCTCCTGCACCATACCCTTGAAATTTACTGTTTTAAACAGCATTTTTCCGTGAAAGCTGGGAATATGTATGCCAATACTGAAGAAGTTCCAAAAAAAAAAATCTCTTTTTCCAAACTTTTCATTTCATGATTTATTTGGTGCTGTCTAAGCAGACCTTCATTTGCCAATACCGTTATGCAGGCAATCATAGTTGTTATGGCAAGGGTCCATGTGGGCAGCAGGAAATGCAGGTGGTAGGAGCCGGGCAAGGTGGTCAAATGGCCAAGCTCCTCTGAGCTCGTGCTGAAAGGGTCCTCAAGTCAGTACACAATACCAACATAAAGAACCATAACCTTCCCATCTTTTTTTCTTTCTCCATTTCTTCTTTAAAGGTACCCTTGAGATATTTCTGTTGGGGATGGGAGTAATGGGGTGATGGTGGGAGGAAAAAGAACTGGGGTGGGAAACACCACCAATACAAGCCTTCTGAGCAGACCTTTAAAAGCGACATGACCGTCGGAATTACTTACCAAAAAATCTTCCAAAAAAGAGAGCAAAGCCAATGCACATTTGTTAAGTAATTTGTGTTAAACCATCTTCATTACTTTTAATTAGGTATTAGTTATTTATACAGCAAAGTAACATTTCATAATACTTTGTGGCTCACTCATAGTCTTTGCAGGGTATTAACAACACAGCATAGTGGAAAGATGCTGGATTGCAAGTCTGGTCCTCTGGGTTTCAGTCTTGCCACTAACTACCTGAGTTACTTTTGTCTCTACAGGACATTGTTTCCTAGTTTCTAAACTAAAATGCCTACAAGTAAATAATCCTTAAGGTGCTACATAACTTTAGAATTCTGTCTTTAAATTTTACTATTTTATGTGATCCCAGAAATTTACAGCTGCTGTGTTTGCTTTTACATTATTCTTTTAGTCTTATTTGATGCTATGAACCTCATCAGGAATTTTATCCCCATCTTACATTGTTCCTATGGGAATATATGACCTATTTTCCACAAAATCATTGTAGAAAAAAGAGACTACTTCTTTATTGAAAGGCAAAATTGAATTTATTACCTTGAATTACATTTTGACTATATCACCATATTCTCATGAAACAGGTAAAACAACCTTTTTGCTAAAAGTGAGGTGATTTGATTCAAAAATCTCTGTTTCACTGGCATTAAATCTTGTGTAGAGTTAGGTTCTAAGGTCAATGTGTAAGGCAAAATTTGCATGTAGGCAGAAACCCTCTCAAAGTCTTTTAAATCGCGTATACAGCAGTGCCGCAGAGAGGTGATGTGAGCTGTCACCTCTCTCACTACGTTAAACACATGCGAGTTTTCCTCCAGCACTGAAAGTGTTTTCTGTTTCTGCAACTGAATACCAGAAGTAGTTAAGAACATTCAGTGACCATATTATTTGAAAAAGTAGATTGTGGGTGAGTGTAAGTGTGTGTATGTGTGACGTGGAGCGTGGGGGGGCATAATGCGAATGCTACAGCTCAGGACATGGAACTGAATCTTGCATATGCTAAGTGAGCATATGAGAGACTCAGCCTCACAGCTTAGCAGTAACATGAGCTCTCCCAGAAAGCTACCCACCAGTAAGGCACCGAGCGCGTAGCTTTATTACATTTGAACACTATTTGATTCTCCTCTTTGCAAAATGGAGAGACCAAGTTGTAGCATAAGGAAATATTTCCACTTTTCAAATAACTATAAGAAATACATGTTATTTACAAATATCAGTAGATAAACCACAAATTTCCAGATACTACTAGAACAAAAAAACCCACCATCGATAAGATTCCAAAGATTTTAAAAAATCCTTCACAGCAATTTACTGCATATTTATTTACTATAACAAAATATCCTAAAATCTAAATGACAAGAAATAATGGAAGGGTTAAATATATTATATGCCATCCATATAACTGGAAATGTTATATATGCTTTAAAATGAGGTTTTCAAATAATTTTAATGGCATGAAAAAATATCATGACCCACAATTTATAAAATTGCTTATATTTGCAAAAAAAAAAAATACAGTAATTTCTGGTTTCCAATAACTAAAGATGCAGTATAAACAGTGGCAAGATAACTGTACTGGGCTATAGTACATCTACAGTTTTTGAAACATCTCAAATATTGAGATATTTCTTTTGATGAGATAGGAAGCTAATTGCAATCCAGACATTTTATAAATGAGTAAAGATGATAAAAATGAAGCACCATAATAAGCAGAAACTAATAATAGTAAGTGCTCAGAACACAGATTGAGTGGTTTTTTTTCCCCACTTCATTTCTCTTCCAAAAAAGGAACTCTCTGTATTTGCTTAACACTATGAAAGACACTGAGTCCAGAAACAACTCTTTGTGAACCAAAATAAAAACATTTTTATGATCATGATGGCAATGTTTTGTAATTAAATAGTGCTTTGCATAGTAGACACTTGGTAGCCAGTATTTTTAAATTAATTAATTAATTTTTATTTTTTATTTTTAGGAGGTATCGGGGATTGAACCTGTGACCTCGTATATGGGAAGCAGGTGCTCAAACACTGAGCTACACCCACTCCTTCCTCCCTCCCTCCCTCCCTTCCTTCCTTCATTTTTAGGAGGTAATTTTTCATCTTGTATTTTATTATTTTATTTTTAATTGGTAACCATTATTATTTGCATTATCATTATCTGTTACTATCTTTCCTGAATCTTCCACACGAATTGTCTCGATGGATCTTCTCGACACTGTCAAGGATAGACCAGGCTTTACCATCATAGTTTCACCGACGAGAAGAATCAAATAGAGAACTGGTGGTTGGTCTAAGGTCTAGCATTCTGATTCTCACTGGGGCTTCCCTATCAGGTAGATGTCTTTTATTTTTCCTCTTTCTCATAACCATAATTTTAGCACTTACAGTTTCATCTGTTTGAAAGTACAAACTTTGAAGTATAAATTAAATTAATAAATACATAATTATTGTATAAATAAATTACTCTAAAATCTAAGTAATTAGATTTTACAAATGATTGATTTGTGTTTTCATTTTTTTTTTTGGCCTTTTTTTCTATTTCCTAGGAAATGATAAGCCACAGATTTTTCATGAGCTTGACATGTTAAAAGTTAAGGTAGATTATTATTCACTAAATGTCTTTATTCATCCCTAAAATTTACCAAAATTATAGATAAAAACTTTACTATCAATATCTACAAAATCAAAATAACAATTGTTCCATCTAATTTGTCCCAAATCTAAAGTGATTATTCTTCTTTGGTCAAGATACCCTGGATTGATAGACCATAATGTATCATTTCGGGACCATGCAAGTGGAAGCTTTATGCTGTGTAAGTACCCACACACTCAAATAGTTAATAAGAAAGATGTCTCTCCATTCCTTCTCATGAAGAAATTAAAGAGTAAACCTTGCCTCTCATGAGACACATGTGGACAGCCGTTTTTTACTGTGTTACTATTCTCACCAAACCATGCAGAAACATCTCTTTATCATGTTCCATTTGAGGGGAAATGGGAAAAACCCCAAATGTCTTTGCTCCAATAGACATTTGAATGTTATTCCTTATCTCTTCATATAATCTTGATCAAAAGACAAAGAAAATGCAAATTGGTCAGTTTGAGACAAGCTTTCGGGTGAGAGGACCACGTCCTCTACCTCTTGATATTTTCAGTGCCTATTATATAACAGAGGCACCAGAAATGCTATTTTTGGCCCCTCTATGTAGCTATAGCGTCACTTTATCAAATAGAGATTTTCTAACTTGGATTAATGTCTTATTGGGGGTGAGTTACCAGTTTCTGAATATTATTTGCTTCTTCAAATAATATGGCTCAATATTCTTGAGAGAAAAAAAGTGTGTGTTGGGGGGAGAGGAAGACAAATGCACTAACAAGTTTAGAAAAATTTAGATAAATTCAGATTCTCTAATTAGCTTATCTCCGAAACACAATTTTTAAATGCTTAGTAAGTGCCAGGTATTAATTTAGGGAAAATGGAACTGGGGGATTTGAGCACGGTAGAACTATATCTATGAATATGACAACCTCTGCCAACGCCCTCAAGAAACTTATAGATCTCTTTGTACGTACACTGTCTTTTATTGACTATGATTGAGGACTAATCGGTAATTTGGTTGTCTGAATGTTCTAGTTAACGTGGAGCTGTCACATATATCTTGTCCAATATTTGAAGAATTATATTAGGAATGCAGAAACATAGAACTGGCCATACTACCTCAGTTTTAAATTCTCAAAAGTTTGGTAGACTATTTCATTTATTAATTTTCAATAAATGCTTACTAAGCATTTTATGTGCAATGCACTAGAAATGCGTGAGAATACAAAGATAATATTCACTCACTCATTAATTACTTTATTTAAGAAACTTTTATTGACTACCTATGATGTTCCAGACATTAATGGTCAATCATTTTCCTTAACAACTGTATAATATAATAGGGAAGATAAAGCCTATATACAAATATTAGAATATAAGACATTATGCTAGAAACCCAGTAAAAGATACAGAAAGGGCTTTCAGTATCCTGCACATATATTAGCAGTATTTATTTGCTTATTTGGCCATTTGCTCTTTTCATCAACCTCACGACTGAGCTTCTCTTAGTATCCCTTTATGTCTTTGCCATGCAGAAAGTTGTCTAATCCTTTAAAATTTTCTATTGGGTACAATTATTTTTCTAAATATACCACTTGCTATTTACTCAATATAAACTTGCCTAACTCAACTTTCAAAGTGCACTTTTGTTCTAATATTTTAAAATTTGGGGGAAAATAATATTAATCATATCTGTGCCTTTCACAAATATACAGGCTTTGTTCACATAATAGAAGAGCCCAGTTTCATATTTTCTCATTTAGCAACACTTTGTCTTTGGTCATTTGAATAGCCGCTTTTAAAATTCTACCGGACATCATTTAATCTTTTTTGGATGATTTGGAAGTCCCTTTAACATGTTAACAGTGATTCTGCGTCGTTCTTGTAGGCAGCTGCAGGTCTAGGATGCAGAAGACACTAGGGTTGGATTGGATTAAACTGACTGAAGAACTGGGTCATGACCCAAAAGAGATCTTCTTAAATAAATCCATTTTTACTTGTTATTCTCTTTCTCTCAAAATTAAATAAAAACGGCATAAATTAAACTCTGATTCACTTGGAGTCACGATAAATTAGACCTGACTGCAGACACGTGCCCTGAAGCGTACAGTTCTATCTCGACATTGACTACACCGTTAATTAATCGATCACAGAACAAAGCCAAATCGAGTACTTACGTTAGCTGCACCCAGAAGTATTAAAGTGGGCCCCAGACCTATGGTGTATATCGATCTGAGCATTACTGAGACAAGAAACGGCCGAATACCCACAGGCTTGGAGAAGAAAAACAGCATAGAGATGCAGATGGCAACGGCTACCCAAAGAAGAACGGAGAACAATGGAGAAAGGGTACCTGTAAAGGGTGGAAGAGAACAAAACCAGAAAACGTTAAAACACTTGCTGCTCTGTTCCATATGATATAGCAAGCCACACTCATAGGACACTGAATTTCAAAGCAACATCATTCTTTGCTCTATATTTAGAAGAGATTTCTTTCAATATATTACTATTACTCATTATTACACTTCCAGAAAATGTGTGGTTAATTTCAGGCTGCTCAAATACTCACTAGTTAATGCCTCTTCCATTAAGTCTGATAACTGTTCATGGCTCTCTCCTGTGGGAGTGATTTGCTAAATGCTTTTGATAGATATATCTCACTTGGGAACCTTAATTCAGAATTTAAGATGAATGACTTAAATACATGGCTAAATTATTTGAAATCAGGTATTCGTTTCATTGAACTCATACCTTGTTTTATTATTGAGTTTCTTTATTATTGGTTCCTCTGAAGAATTCCAAGTGTAGACTATTGTCATGATTAAATAGACACAAGTTTTAACTGTGAAAACATGCATGCCTATGTATGCATATGTATGTGTACGTATGAGCATGTGTGTTTGAAGGCCAACTCAAGTTCTAAAAAAATAGTTGAACTATTTAAGCCTCAGAAAACGAAAGTTCCAAAAGTCCAAAATTGAACTGCTATAAAATCCCCAAAAATGAGAATTAAAGATAGGTTTCTTTAAAAAGAAGTGCAATTTTTGCACTGACATGTGGATTCCAGGAATCCCCCTCTGAAGTCACGCGGTGCCGCATTTGCAGAAGTAAATTAAGAGGCAACATTCTTGGGCTGATTAGATCAGACCTGAGACCTCAACACATGTCTACAGGCTGATGTAATCAGAGGAGGAAGCACCAACACAGAGATTTTCCACAAGTCCCTTCAGCAAATGTTCCGTGACTGTTTTCATCTTTTTGTCACGCCTCTTTATTATGAATAAAATTCACTTCTGCATGCAAAATACAAGTAAGGGGGCTTTGGTGTGCAGAGCTTTTGTATTATCACTAAAACCCTAAGATTATCTGGGCTCCTTAAACTAATTCTGTGTAAATATGTGGTTCCTACTGAGTGTTAATTGCTCTCAAAAGTAGGTAGGAAGAGCCTGTCAGATTAGAAAAAAAAAAAAAGATAGTGAACAGCGGTAGCTTGGACATGCTTATTTTTGCAACGTTTATTCTTATCATGTTTTCTTCTAAAGCAAGCAACTAGGAAAGGAGGTTGGGAAGAGCTAATCAATCTGCCCCATCTGAACATGTATGTCCTGATAAGATTCCTTTTGTGATGGGGTTAGAAAAGGAGTATATTGCTCCGAAAATTACCTTTGATCCCAGCCCTCTGGCAACGCTAACACGTGGGCCCTCACGTCATGTTACCCTGATGCTGGCTAGTAAGCACTCTGTGTTTATCAAAAGCCACTGCCAACTGTCTTGACTTCACAGATCTCAGAGAGGATAACGCCTTCAACCTTCTCTCCTGCTTATCGGGACACATCGGATGTAAGCTCCTAAAGAGCGAGGGCCATCTCTGGGCCTATCACAGGGCCTGGCATGCAGTAACAAATAAATATTGTTGATTAAGTGAATGAACAACAAAGTAAATAAGTTATTTATAAATTGCTCAATTTGTGGAGTGTTGCTCTTAAGTATATAAAACACCCAACATCTTCAGGCATTTAACAACTTTTAGCCAGTCATTTGACCCTTCTTTATAAGTCATAAGCAATGGCTTGGTGTGGCATTCTGCTTACAGAAGCCTCAGCTTTGGTATGAAGAATAGTCGTACCCTGCAAGAGCTGACCATGTCTTTACTCAGATACTACCTAACTAGTCGATCCCTCCTTGATTACACAAGGAGTGATAACCACAGGCCTTTGATCCCTTTGTAGAAAGAACTCACAAGGTGCACTGTATAGTGCCTTAAACATAGGTTAATGCTAATGAGTATCTATGGAATGAATAAATTTAAAAGTTATTTAAAAGGGCTATTAATTGACAATGGAGTTGGAATTATGTCCTGTAAAACCGGTCATATTGTTTTATATCGGAAGATTTAATGCTAAAAAAAGAAACTGAAATCTGACACACTCCAGAGAAGGTAGTACACATTGTCAAAGCCAATTTTTACCCATTAATGCTGGGAAGGGGGACTCTTTTCTCTTCTTAATACTTTATATTTGTATCAATTTTCTATAATGAACAGGTATTATTTTTATAATGGAAAATTATTTTAGAATTAATCCTATAAATGTCTTAATATATATATATTTTTAGAGAAGTTGTGAGCTTACAAAACAATCATGCACAATGTGCAGAATTCCCAAACATCACCCCTTCACCAACACCTTGCATTGTTGTGGAACATTTGTTACAGATGATGAAAAAACATCATCAGACTATTACCACTAACTATGGTCCAGAGTGTACATTTGGTATATTTTTTCCCATACACCCCCTATTACTAAAACCATATATTAGAACTATACATTTGTTATAGCTCGTGAGAAAACACTCTCGTGTTTGTCCTGTTAACCACACTCCATCTTCCACCACATGGCTCACCGTGTCATCCAGTCCCATGCCCGGCAGAATCTATCCAAAGTGCATACTCAGTGGCTCTCACTTTCATCACAGGGTTGTGCAGTCATTGCCTCAGTAAATTTTTGAAAGTTTTCCTTAATCCAAATGAAAAAATCCCACACCCCCCTCTTAGTGACCCTTAGCACTGATACAGTACCTTCTTTGACATTGATGCAAGAATATCACAATATTGCTGTTAATTATAGTCCATAAGTTACATTAATTGTATTTTTCCCATGCATCTCCATATTCTTACCACCTTGTAATAGTGATGTACATTTGTTCTAGTTCATAGAAGAGCATTCTTGTATTTGTACTATTAACCACAATCCTCATCCACCTCCGAGTTCACTTTGTTATTCAGTCTCTAGATTATTCTCTAGTTTTCTTTCAATTGACATTTACGTCCCTAAACTACCCATTTTGGCCACAATTATAAACCAGCCATGTTAGTTATACTCACTATAATGTATTACCACCAACTCTATCCATTTCCACAGTTTTGCAGTCAAGCTAATTAAAAATTCTATATACATTAAGCATTAGTACCCCTACTCAGCCCTGAAACTATACTCTAGTTTTTAACTCCATGTGTTTATTCTTTGAATTTAGTTCATATTAGTGAGACCATGTAATATTTGTCCTTTTTTTGTCTGGCTTATTTCACTCAGCATAATGTCCTCAAGGATCATCCATGTTGCTATATGTATCCCAATTTCATTTCTTCTTACAGCAGCATAGTATCCTATCACATGTATATACCATATTTTGTTTATCCATTCATCAATTGATGGACACTTAGGTTGTTTCCAGCTTTTGGCAAATGTGAATAATGTGACGATGAATGTCGGTGTGCAAATGTCTGTCCATGTTCCTGTTTTCAGTTCTTCTGGATATATTCCTAGGAGAGGGACTGCAGGATTATACAGCTGTTCTTTGTTTAGCTTCCTGAAGAACTGCCAAAATGTCTTCCATGGTCCCTATACAATTCTACATTCCCACCAACAGTGAAGGAGTGTTCCTATTTTTCCACATCCTTCCAGCACTTGCTGTTTTCTGTTTTTTTTAATAATGGTCATTCTATGAGGTGTTAGATGCTATCTCTTTGTAGTTTTGATTTGCATTTCCCTAATAGCTAGTGATATTGAACATTTTTTCATGTGCTTTTTTGCCATTTGTATTTCCTCTTGGGAAAAATATCTAAGTCTTTTGCCCATTTTTATATTGGATTGCTTGCCCTTTTATTGTTGAGCTGTATGATATCGTTACATAGCACGGAAATCAAACCCTTATCAGATATGTAGCTTCCAAATATTTTCTCCCACTGTGATGGCTGCCTTTTCACCTTCTTTACAAGGTCCTTTGAAGTACAAAAGTGTTTAAGTTTGAGGAGGTCCCATTTTTCCATTTTTTCTTTCCTTGCTTGTGCATTTGGTATAAGGTTTAAGAAACACCACTTACCACCAGATCTTGAAGATGTTTCCCTACATTTTCTTCAAGTAGTTTTATGGTTCTGGCGATTTTATTTAGGTCTTTGATCCATTTTGAGTTAATTTAGTATAAGGTGTGAGATAGGGGTCCTCTTTCTTTCTTTTTGGATAGAGATATCCAGTTCTCCCAGCACCATTTCAGTCCCAGCCGGGTGGGTTTGTCAGCCTTGTCAAAAATCACTTGATCATAGATGTGAGGGTCCATTGCTGAACCAGCAATTTGGCTCCATTGGTCTATATGTCTATCTTTATGCCAGTACCATGCTGTTTTTACCACAGCAGCTGGTAATGATTTAAAGTCTGAAAGTGAAAGTCCTCCAACTTCATTCTTCCTTTATAAGATGTTTCTAGCTATTTGGGGCCCCTTACCCTTTCAAGTAAATTTAATAATTGGGTTTTCCATTTCTTTAAAAAAAGGCTTTTGGAATATTTACATGATCGCATTGAATCTGTACATCAATTTGGGTAGAAACGACATCTTGATGATATTTAGTCTTCCAAATCATGAACATAGAATGTTCTTCCATTATTTAGGTCTTCTTTGATTTCTTTTAGCAATGCACTGTAGTTTTCTGAATACAAGTGCTTTACATCCTTGGTTAAGTTTATTCCTAAATATTTGATTATTTTAGTTG